>JASDQU010010939.1:32476-62519 GCA_032191745.1 Picea mariana | reverse complement strand
AAACACAATGGTTCAAATGGTTACCCTTGGCAGAATGGTGGTATAACACTTCCTTTCATACTGCAACAAAAATGACACCATTTATGGCACTTTATGGATACCACCCTCCTTCCATCACTTCTTCTCTAAAAGAAAAATCTAAGGTTCAAGCAGTGGAAGATCACATCGAGAATAAACAACAAGTTCTCCAAATCTTAAAGGACAACCTGACCATGGCACAGAATCGCATGAAACAACAAGCAAATCAACATCGTAGTGAAAGAAGTTTTGAAGTAGGTGATTGGGTATTTTTAAGACTACAACCATACAAACAGATGTCCCTCAAGCAAGCCAAGAAGGATAATAAATTATCACCAAAGTACTATGGCCCTTATAAGGTGTTGCAAAAGATTGGTACTATGGCATACAAATTGGAGTTGCCTGCATCTTCATGAGTACACTTAGTTTTCCATGTTTCATGCTTAAAGAAGGTTATAGGCGACAAGATCCCAGTTCAAACTATATTGCCAGAACTTGACGAGGAAGGAAAAATCATATCGGAGCCTGAAGCCATCACTAACACAATAATTCGCCAGCTGAGGAATAGATCCATTTCAGAGTATCTCATTAAATGGAGGAAACTACCGGCTGAAGATTCCACTTGGGAAGATGAGTCTTTTATACAAAAGCATCCAGGGTTACTCAAGCGTTGCGGACAACACTTGTCTCAAGGGGAGGGGCATGTTAAGCCCTAATATTGGCTCATTACCCCTCAATTGGGGCATATTATATTAGTAATGTTATTTTATTTTTGTCGACTTTAGGCCATTAGTTGTAATTATACCTCCTAGTCTCCTATATATACCAAGGAGACATTTTCATTTTGAATCATCTTGTACTTGAACATTTAAGTGGGGTAAAAGGAGGTTGCCCCCTCGAAGAGGCTTATTATCTGAAATTATCTTTTTCAAGGCATTGAGTACTTTTTCTGAGGATTTTCTATGCTATATTGATATTTGGTTCTTAACACACCTTCACATGGTTGGTCCTGTTCTATAGAGAATAACCTATTATCGAAACAAAGAGAAGCTCATTAAGGTATTCCACTTTAGTATTTCTAGAGTCTTTTACATGTCTAAATGCCTCTTTATTTGCTTATATATTATTTACTCATATACAAATTTTGTCTTTGATGATTTTTGTAGGTCTTGGCGATGGAAATGTAACTCGTGGACAACTCTTATCAAGTTGTATAGACAAATGGACTTGGCAAAAGGATATTGATAAGGTAAGGGTTTTGATGTGTTTTTTATAGTCTAGTTAGCCCATTGGTTTTATTCTATTAGTAATTGATAATTGGGTGCCTAATTTACCGTTGCATGTTTTTTATAGTCTTATACATTAAATCATTTGGTGTTTTATAGAATTAGTTGGACTCTTATTTCGGGATGATTCCTGGTTAGAGATTTACTTGCCACATGATAGATGTATGAATTGATGAATGTATATATCCTTTATGGTTGATGATGGCATACAATGATGATGATATGGAATGACTCTCTCCTTCCTATATATATAATAATAATAATAATAATCATCTATTTTTAAGGTCACGGCTAAGCCACACCAAATTGGTGTATGCGACCCCCTTGTTTGTGGGACAAGGGACCCCCCTCCGCCCAACGATTTGACTGGTAAATTATACGGAGGTATACATACCCTACCCCCCTCTGGATTTGAACTTGTGACCTCTTAAGAGGAAACACATGTTCTTAACCATTAAGCCCAATATATATGAATATTTATTAGAGGTATTAGACAAAATAAAAGATATGTGGTCCTAAACCATTAAAATCAACCTATAAAGCCACAAGTAGGCTCGGAGTGCTACACTCCAAAGGTACACATGTCAAGCTCCAAGGTGATGTCGTAGACAATAAAGGCTCCAATGCAAGGGTACTCCATGATATGTGACCAATGGTCCTCCTCCAAGTTTCCAAGGACTTCAATGATCCTCCTCCAAGCCTCCAAGGATACTAATGCACCTCCTAAGCGATGCAATCCACTGACTCCTTTTCCTCTACATGAGTGTTGTCATGATACATGCATCCCAAAGTCAACTCCATGCTTCCATGCAAGCATACATGCCACCTCATGATGTATAGGGCTCAATTACATCCTCTTTAATTCCAAATTATCCTTATCCAAAGTAATTTGTTCTCCAATCATACAACCTCCTCCATGTGGCTAGCATGTAGAATGTCACCATTTGTTTTTAATCTCTCCAATGCCATGAGTAATTTCATGCCAATATGCAATTTTTTTTAAAAAAAACCTACAGTCCTTGTCTATATAATGATGAATCATTGTGGAAAATATAGCATTCTTGTGGCAACAAAAACTTTCCATTTGTTTTTTTTCCATGAACATTCATCTATATAGCGACGGAAAATCATGGCAAATATAACATTATTGAAGAAACAAAGAATTTTCATTTGTTTTTTTCCATGATTTTTCATCTATATAGTGACGAAAAATTGTGGCAAATATAGCATTCTTGTGGCAACACAAATTTTTCATTTTTGTTTTGCCATGATTTTTTGTCTATACAACGACGAAAAATCATGGAAAATATAGCATTCTTGTGGCAACAAAAACTTTTCATTGGTGTTTTTCCATGAAAAGTCGTCTATGTAGTGACAAACAATTGTGGAAAATATAGCATTCTCATGGCAACAAAAGCATATGTTTGTCGCTATATAGACAAAGTTTTGTCGCTATATAGACGAATGTTTGTAAAAAAAAATATGCAAGAAATGCTTACCAAATGAATGACATGAGGCATCCATATTTCATGGATATTTCCACAATGAGTTATGGGTTGTCAATAGAGCGACGAAAAAAGATCCATGAAAAATAAGACCCGCTTTTGTGGCAAGTTCAATGAAAAGTGTCGCAATAGCAATGCAAAAGCGTGGAAAATTTGGTCATATTTAGTAGTGATTGTCACCATGATCAATATTGTCATCGTCATTTTCCTCATCATCATTAATTTCATCGTCATTGTCATTTTCACCATCATCATTATTGTCATTGTCATCATCAAGATCGTCAATTCCATCATCATTTTCTTCCTGAATTGTCACTATCATCATCGTGATCATCACCATCTTTGTCATGATTAGCATGATCATTGTCATTGCTAGTGTCATCATCATCATCATCATCAATTTCATTGTCACCATCATTGTTATAGAAAAATTTTCCTCACCCTATGCAATCTTGCACATAGGGCCTTTTTCCATTTTCCTATGCAGACTTGAAGTCCCTTTTTGCAAATCCCAGAGATAAAAACATTAGTTTTCCACATATACGTGCTTTGCCTATATTACAACATGTGTATATGCAGGTTGCACCACTATAGCCCGTGTACATCGAGAAATGTGCCCAAAATAAAACAATGGTGTCAAGTTTCCATGTCACGTCACGAGATCAATGATCCTTGGCCTTACATATACTGTAAACCTTTTGACTCGTCCCTTCAGTTCCACTTGAAGGCTATAAATGGGCCAAATCTAAGCTATGGAAAGGAAGAGAAAGAATTCAACTTTGAGAGAAAAGTTACTCTGGATAAATTATTCACTTTGAGTCTGCATCCCTTTGTCCTTTAAGTCTGAACACATTGTTCATCCCCTAAGCTCTTTCCTTATTGATTGAGAAATTCATTCTCTCTTATATGAGATTGCCTTTGGTGGAGGTTTGAAGTAGTGGAGGCCCAACTATAAGGAACTTAGTTTCTCGGTTCTGAACCGTGCCAACACAGAAGTTTGTAACTCATTCACTTTTGTTGATTATATCTTAATAGAAATACTCTTTTCTCATCCAATTAATATCTCGCAAATGTTTGAATTATTATTCCATGGGTGTATTTGTTATGAATGTTGATGGATTATGCTATCAAATGTGCTAACATTATATATTATCACCATATGCTTGCATTGCTTGGTTGTTGAGGACTATTTGCAAGAATATTTATTTGGGTCAAGTTCTCAATAGTGCACTTCATCGAACGTTTGGACAAGGTAGGCCTATTATATTGTCTTGTTAACATATTTTTTTATATAGCATACTTGAGATTAGAGTTGATTTCTGCAGTCATTTCCGTCTGTTCTGGTTTACCCCTAGCCATAGAGAGATTTTCCTCGTAACAATCATTGTCATCGTCATCATCATTTTCGTGATAATCATTGTCATAATAATCATTTTAGTCGTCATTGTCATCATCGTCGTCGATGATGGCATCCCTAATCCCTGTAACCACTTTACATCATATTACTATGATCGTTTATATCATGCCCAACTCACTAACCTATAAAACCATATTATCCTAACCACTTACATCTATAGCACCTAATCCCTAACATTGGTAACTCCTAAGTCCATTAACCCCTTACACCTAATTAACCCCAAAAATTGTTAACACCTAACCCTTTACCCATAAACCCTATAACCCCAACAACCTTAATATAAGTTGTATTATATATAAAACTTTAATATAAATTGTATTATATAAAATTTTTATTATAAGTTGTATTATATATTTGTTATATAGTAAAATTTATATTATATAATATAAATTGTAGAGTATCTTTTTTATATTATATGGATTTTTAATAATACTTATTTTATAAAACCCACCAAAATTGAAAACCTGCATCAAATTGAAAAACCAAAGAGAACGACAAACAAAACCCTCCCGATAGGATCAAGACCCCAAAATAGAATAATTTTGACCGACCCGACCCGACCTCGATTGCAAAATTCAAAATAGGAGACACGGTGAGAAAGAGAGAAAAAAAGGACCGACAATGAGACAAAGGAGTGATAGAGGATGCCCTAGCTCGAGTGACAGAGGAGACCCCAAACCAACAATGTCGTCCAATTCTGTAATTGTTTTCTAACCCTTTACAAAGACATCATAGATAATCAATATGGATTGTACTACAAGAGTTTTGAAGATCAAGGAAAAGACAAAATCTGACTCATTTGGAACCTCCCCTAATTTATGTCTTACAGTATTGTATGGGGCATTGATGGATGCAACATATCATTATTTTGGGATTATGTTCCATATTAATACTCACACTTATCCATTTTTTTCTTACATAGAATTTTTTTGAAACATGAAGACTTCAAACTTTATGTTTTCCAATTTTGGAATATAGTAGAAACCCCAAATATTTCTGTACGGAATCTGCAATCAATGTGCAAATTTGTCAAGGATCAAAATATCCGCATTATAAAATTATAAAGTATGATTTTTTTTTTAAATTTAAAAAAATAATTTTATATCTTTTGTACTGCCCATTTTCCTGTTGTATTCGGATCTTGGCTTTTCAAAAAGATGGTGTATATGTATCCCTGTCTTGGTAACTTAGAATTTTTCCAAATTATTTCATTTTGCATCCTACTACTCAATTCTTTTGGTTGTTGTAACTCGTGTTATAAGAAACACTGGAGTGAGGATTCTACCACTGTAATAGGTGTGATATATTATACAAAGTGTTTACAAGCCATTCTAACCCAGGGATCACATGTATTCCCTAAGTTATATAGAGTTGGATAAGTTAGAACACTACATTTTCAAGGTGTAACAACCTCTTCTTCCATTTCAATAAATTTGTCTTTGTTGCTTCACGATGAGGAAATGATGCAAGATCTTGTATATGAATTATGGACCTTTGTTGATAGGTGTTCACCTTTAGATTGACATTGTTTATTAATGCTCATTTATGTAGGTTTTAATATTTTGTAATTTTATGTAATCATATCAACTTCAGTGTCAATGAAATTACGACATACATAGAAACATTGATTTCTAATTGCAGGTCTTCATTTATCTATTGATGCATTATATAAGTTCAAATATACCAAATTCCAACAGTGTTATGCCAATTACATTGGAACCATAAAGGACATTGTCCATTCGGGCCAGATCAACACAAAAAGGGATGAATTCAAATTGTCCTCCCAACTTTTCAATGAACAATCTTATTTTATCATTTGCTTGAACTCATATTTGATAACCTTGTGATGCTTATTCCTAATGGTTACAATCTTCCTCTCATCTACGTGAATCAACTTCCAAAGGTATATTCAGTGTAAATTCCATAGCATACATAATTGTGTGAATCCTATATATATCCTAAATTAATTAATTGCTATGTATGTGTGATTTGCTAGTTATTTTATTAATGAACAATATTTTATTAAGGTTATGCAAATATTCACACTTCTTTTCATAGTTGTATATCTTGTCTCCTCATATTGTCTGAAATTTGAGGTTCACATGCTTTCTTTCTGTTGAAAATATATAAGGTATACTCATTAATTTACAACTTGTACGCAACCTCCTTTTATGAGATATTTGAGTGGCCCTTCGTATTGTAGCTTGAAATCCATACTTGTATTGTAGCTCGAAAATTTTTATTTTGTACCCCAGAGACATGGAAAAATTTGACATGTGACAGGGTGATCATGGGAAGGCACCAACCAACTTGTAGCAAGTAAAACACTGATTTTCATATGAATTATTTTTGACAATCATTCAATTAACTTGTTTATTTGTTGATCCAGACGAGAATACCAAAGCATGATGATCAGGGTGATGAAATATATGATTCTCTCAACCCAATTGAAACAATTAGAAAGATCTTGTGAATGGAAAACAAAGAAATCCTTCAATTGGCTAGTTGTAAGCCTAAATAGGAGACCAAAACAAGGATAGGTGTAACGTCTCATTCTCTATATAATACATGGAAACCGAATATGAAAAATTCAGTTTGGAATTTATTTTCACAACAAAATTTAGCAGAGACATTACTTAATAAAAAGGTAATCTATCTAATTTCATTAGCAATACTAAAATATCCTAAGAAATAAAAGTACTATACGTAATTATTACAATAAGTGTCTATGTCTAACATAACATATAGAAATCCCCTGGATGGGGTGCCACCTGGTCAGTGTAAGAGGACAGATGGAATGGGGTGGCCAGGGGAGTTATTAACCACGACCGCCAACCCTCCGCTTATTACTGCAGAATGACCTACACCTCGCAGAGAGTAATGGTAATGCACTTGCATAACCGTGCAAGGTTACTAGCCCCTCACGCAACCCAGACCAGGCATATCAAGCCTAGGGAGGTCGTCACCTCAGCTTTCATGGCTAGCTTATCCATCAATTCGCGGTGTACTAAGCAGGAAATCGCCCTGGTGAACTCATTCATTCCCCCACTGCATTTTCTCCTGCTCCTTGGCTCTTCTAAGCGTTTTCTCACATTTTCCCTCTGCAACTATGTTTGCTCCCTTGCTCTCTCATGTGAATTCTCTCTTTATCCATATGCTACTCTGCTCTTGTCCCTCAGCTCTCACAGGTGATTTCTTTGCATTTCCCTTTGATTTTACTCTTATGCTTCGGCTCTTTCGAGCTCTCCCAAGAGATTTCCAACAACCCCTCCGCCTTCCGCCTTCGCTCCACCGTAAACCAACCTCTGCATTCTCGCCACCATGCCAAGAGAATGGGGAAGTTCGGGAGAGGTTTCTTTTACTACAATGCCCTCTCTAGGCGCGACAGACTTACCCCCTCCCAATTGGATCTCATTGCTTCTCGCACCTCTGGCCCTAGGAATAATAGTCATCGGACGTCAGAGCCTCCATCATCACCCCCTCACTCCATCAATGGAAATCGCCTGGTTAAAGAGGAAACTCCACCATCGAGAGAGCGCACTCCTTTGCTCACTAATCCTCTTTCCCCCATGAAAATCAATCCATAGGACCCAGTGTTTGGCGATGGCAGTTGCATGGTGGAGGAGGAAATCTCCCCAAGCTGGCAGGTGGAGGAGAACATGGTGATCACTGGCGAGGAAAAGGAAGTGGAGTGACCTATTCTCTGTGCAAATCAACTCTCAGAGGAGAACCTCCAACTTATTTTCAAAATTCGGCAAAAGAAAGATGATCAGTTGCACTCACAATGCATCCTCGACCAAAGAATGAAAATTATGTTCGATGCATTGGCGGGTGCTCCTGCACGGATTCAATGCCCAACGTGTGGCCATAAGTACACCCCTGTGTACAACATCCATGGTCATCTAAGCTCGCCTGTGGAGTAAAGCCTCCATGTTTTTGTCTTTTGTTTTCTCTCGTTGCAGGATACTATTTTTTGATTGCTCCTGGTGCAAACTAGATGGTCATGGTGACCAATTCCATTATGTTCATACAGTTTGGTCATGATGACCAAACCATTTTGTTCATACAGTTTTAGTTCACGCAGTGACGCGTCAAAATCTGAGTCTTTAATGGCAACCACCTGTTCTAGTTTCCCTTTTGTGGCAGAACAAGTGGCTAACACTTGGCATTGTATAAATAACAATAGATATTAATACAAGGAACCTTTTTATTTACAAAAAAAACCCATAACATATAGCAATTACAATTATCTAATTCTATTAAATGAATATGATAAGGGAGTATTGTCCATTCTAACTTTTGGATCAATTCCAAGAATAATCAACTAATTTTTGTAGAACAAGCATAAACTTTACTTTTATTACGCCTAGACATCTTAACATAAATATTTTCATGTCAAATAAGTAGGAAGGTTATAATTATTTACTCAGCATTTTGTTGATTGATGCCGTAACCTTTTCTGCTATAGCGGAATTGGATTTTTCCGAGTGTTACTTATGATTCTATAAGAATCGCATTATTCTATTCCTACAATATTAATTCGGTAACTTTACAGTTTATGCGAAGAAGATTAATTATGAACTAACAATCCAAACTTAAATACGTTTGGAAGGAACAATTTTAAGTTGTTATAAGCTTACTAGTTGGAGTTCGATTGTCCAAGGCGTTCATGTTGATTAAATTGCATAATTTTTCTTTACCAAAAACACATTATGGTCAATTCTTTTAAGAGTATTTGAATGTATCATAATTGTAAAAATTCCATATACTTTATGTCACTTGAAGCACGACTATATCAATGTACCTATTACTATTTATATATATATGGGATTCAGAATTTGGTGAGTATAGTTAGGGAATTAGATTAAGATCATTGAATTAAATTACCTACCAATTAAGATTATATAAATTAGGCCTAAATTAATGGTGGAAAAACAATTCTCAATTTTTGAACAAGAGGTAACACTAAAGATAAAAACCCATAATCGTTTTACAAATAATCAGAATAACTACGGAAGGGATTGGTTTCGTAAGGATCAAGGTTGGGCGCTACTTTGCAAGTATCGTTTGAATCAAATTTCTCAACAAGGATTCAACGATATTAATCTTGAACTATGCTACCTCTGTCGTGTAAAATCGTTGTCCATACTATTGAAGATTTCTATGAATCGCAAGTTATTAATACTGGAAGAAATTCCTCAAGACATAAAATATAAACAACTCGAGAGACATAATGATATTCATGAGCAAAACACAGAGATATTCTAAATATATAAGTAGTGGTATTCATTTATTTAATCGAACTCGGATCACCTATTTCTTCTTACAATAATTCGAGCTTAGTTTACTACATTCTACAATATCATTTGCAAAATAAAACTTGCCAAAATTTAGTGATTTCCAAAGTAACGGATTTTTGTACGCCGGAATAACATCCAAATAATAATATTTCCTCCATACTTAAATTTACCAGGAAGGTAGCTAAATGTCTTGTATATCACTTCCATAATAATCAAATTCAACATCGAAGTTTAGGCATTCCATACATTATCAAATCAATACTCTATTCGTAAATGTATAGCCAAAATATTATAAGGGCATATAATTTCCATCTAATAAATAAAATAAATTTTTACATTATGAATTTAACATAATTGCTTTGTGTAAAATTTTCAAAAATAAAATACCATCTCTAATAGTTTTGAGGTTATATGAAATGATCTTCAACTTGGAGTCGAGTTGCGTCTGTTTTGCATTCACATTCTAATCGAACAACTTCATCGGTACCTCACAACCAATGCTATGGGTACTCTTCTTCCCCCTTAGCTCCCCGAGCCATAAAGGGGCCACACACAAGAACCAGAAAAATAGTAGCTCCGAAGCTTGCCTCACAAGGAAGATCTTCCACTCTTTCCACAATATTTGTATCCCAACTCTCACAAGTAAAACACAATCAACAAAATTTTGGCGGCATAACAGTGCTAAGAAAGGTGAGATCCCCTCTCACTTTCTCTCAATTATTTTATAAATAAATTTTCATTGACACATGTCCTCATGCAAAATTGTTTAATTTTTAATAATTAAATTAGATAATTATTCACCCACTACATGTGTCACACTCTCCCTAAGTTGCACAAATTATTTCTCTTTTTATTTTATTTATTTAGGCATTTTCTTCACATTCCCCAATGCACTCCTATTTTTTCTCTTAATTGTCCCTTAATTCCCAAATTCTCATTTATTGAATGTCCCCTAACTAGATCTTAGGTTGAGTTCGATTAGGAGTCTTCTTTTAGTTAGGCTTAGTGGTATATTGACTCAAGATGCCATTCTATATGTACACCTATTTTCTCATGTTTTAATTTCTTTCTATTTTAAATTTCCTTTTATTATTTTCATGCACACATGTGCAATTTTCCCAACCTTTAAATTTGTATTTCCTCTTTTTCTAGAGTTTGATTTTATTTCAAATCTTTTGACTTATTTAATATTTTATTTAGTCCCTTAATTAAACTTAGACTTAGACTCTTGTTAGGCTTTGAATCATAAATTAATTACGCAACATGTCCTTCAAGACGCACCTCTGTGCTCCAAGGGTGCCACTCACCTTTGACTGGTTTTGGAAGTTTACTCGACCCTTGGAGTCAATAATCCATTTGGTCGACCTTGTGAGAGACTAAGGGCTTCTAAGGAATAAAGATTCCACCTTATTGTGTGTACCTTAGATTTCCTCGTGAGCGACTTTCTCAGTCTACCCTCACGACATCGTGTACCTATCGAACTAGGTAATCATTAATCTACAGTTCAGGTCACGGTGGGAGTGCTAGTAGGCTGTGACAGGGATGTTTCCACACCTCTACCTCAAAATTATGGTTTATGTACATGACCCCTTTACTCCTTATGTGAGTCAGATTAGAAAACATCGTCAAGCCTGCATCCACTAAAAACAATAGTGTCAATAATCCATATACATAAATCATATTGTAATCAATCATATATCACATGTGCATAAAATGAAATACGAAAAAAAAATGCAATCCACTCCCTGACTCAATTCTAATTCCAAGGAAGTCCATTGATGCCATCAACATCCATAACTTGTCATGTGTGCTACACACTTAGGAGAACTCGTCAATAATATCTGTCAATACATGTACATCTAAAAGTAACATATAAATCACAATACATCATCATCATCATCATCATCATCATATATAACTCATAATCGAGATAGAATCATAATGTACCATAATCGGATCACTTGCACGCAAGTGTCCTAAAATAATAAGTCAATATAAGTATGATTAGTAGGACGTGATGTTACATACACCCCCTCTGGTTTTAAACTTTGTCTCGAAGTTTGTACAGTTTATAAATACAAATAAATAAATGTGTCTAACATAGAACTACATATCTAATCTATTAAACAAATAAGGAAACTATTGATGCATCTCCAATGCGTCCTCCCATGTAGTCGAGTGTGGACTATAATTTTTCCACTGGACCTTGATCTGATCGACTATTCGACGTTGTAGATTTCGAGTGTGATGGTCCAGAATGTGAATTGGCTCCACCATGAGAGCACCCTCGTCAGACACCTGCAAAGAACTCATGTCAATAACATGTGACAGATCATTAATACAATTTCATAAAACAGATACATGAAATACATCGTGCATTCACCTCAAAGAATCGGGCAAGACTAGTTGATAAGCCACAGGTCCTTTCTTTTCCACAACCTTGAAAGGTCCAACAAACCTAGGAGAGATTTTAACACCCTTTCTAAACTTGATCGAACTCTTATGCGGTTTTACCTGTAAGAAAACTCTGTCGCCAACCTCATAACTGTGGTCAATGCGATGCACATCAACATAACTCTTATGTCTATATTTCTCTTCTCTAATCTTTTTTCTTATCGATTACATCTTTTGTTCCATTTCTTGGATTACTTCTGGTCCTACCATAATCCTATCCTCTAATCTATCCCAACTCAGGGGCATCTGACACAGTCGTCCATAAAGAAACTCAAACGGTGCCATCTTTATTGTGCTTTGATAATTGTTGTTGTATGAAAATTTTACCAATGACAAGAAGTCCTCCCAATGCTTATGTTGATCCATCACGTACATCCAAAGTATATACTCTAAGATATAGTTCATTCTTATACTTTGTCCATATGTTTCTGTGTGATATGTTGTACTAAAATTTAGTTGTGCTCCCCAATCCTCTTAGAAACTAGTTCAAAACCTTCCTGTAAACACCGATCGATGATCAGATATGATCTTTCTTGGTACTTCGTGCAACCTCACGATCTCACTAACAAAAACTCTAGATATGTCTGGTGCCTGATACATCGTACCTATTGGAATAAAGTGTGCACCCTTCGTCATAGTGTCAATGACCACACAAATTGAATCGTGTCTCCTTACCATCAGTGGTAATCCAACAATAAAATCCATCGAAATGACCTCCCATTTCGATTCAGGAATAATGTGTGGTTGTAACAATCTTGTTGAATGTCTATGTTCAACCTTCACTTGATGACATTCTAGACATCTCGCCACGTAACTAACTATGTCCGCTTTCATTCCTTTCCAAAAGAATAAAGGCTTAAGGTTTTCCTTGATCTTCGTGACTCCTGGATGAGCCATGTATATTGCTCGAAGAGCTTCCCTTAAGATCAAACTTCTTAATTTGTCGTTAGACAATACGTAAATTCTTTCGTTATATCTCAACAATTTGTCGTTGTCCAATGAATAACCTTGAAACTTCGGTACCATCATGGTATTTTGTCCAATATTATCCTTAACTTCTTTGTACGAGTCATCGTCTATCTGTAAAGTTAGAATATTTTCTCTAAGATTCGTCTTAAGAGGTATTACCGAGAATATGCATGGTCTCTGACTCAATGCATCTGCTACTATGTTTACCATTCCTTTAATGTAAGTAATCTCAAAGTCGTATTCGCTAAGTAATTATGGCCAACACCTCTATCACGTGTTCAAGTCACTCTGAGTAAATATATGCTGCAATCCACAATGATCTATCTTTAATTCAATTTTTCTTCCAATTAGATAATGTCTTCAAACTATCAAGGCATATACAATCGCTAATAACTCCAAGTCATGAGTTGCGTAGTTCTCTTCATGTCTTCTTAACTTCCTTGAAATGTAAGTGATCACTCATCTATGTTGCATCAATACTCCACTTAAACCTTCCTTGGATGCTTATGTTCATACCAATTATTATTTTTACATATCAAGGACCTTCGGTATCAGTGTTGTCGTTAATGACTCCTTAATCTTTCGAAATGTTTCTACGCATTTATCTATCCATACAAATTTATTGTTTTTCTTCTGCAATTCCGTAATTGGATTTGCTATATTTGAAAAACATTCGATGAAACATCGGTAATAACCTGCTAACCCCATAAATCTATGTACTTCATGTACGTTCGTTAGTGTGGGACATTCAATAATAGCCTCTAATTTCGCTGGCTCTACAACGATACCTTCATCAGATATGATATGTCCCAAATAATGAATCTTTGATTGGTAAAAAGAACATTTCAATAGCTTTCTATACAATTTGTTTTCTCTTAGACATTGTAAAACCAATATCAAGTGTTAGTCGTTCTCTTCTATTGTCCGAGAATAAATCAGTATATCGTCAATGGATACTTGTACAAAATTTTCCAAGTATTCACAAAACACCCCATTCATCAAACTCATGAATATGCACGTGGCGTTCGTCAATATGAATGGTAAAACAATAAACTCATAGTGTATGCAAATCATCTTAAATGCGGTCTTAGGGATATCTTCTTCCTTAATTTGCAATTGATGATATCCTGATCTCAAATCGATCTTAGAAAAAATAGTTGCTCCCTTCATCTAATCAAATAAATCATCAATCCTTGGCAATAGATATTGGTTCTTGATTGTAGTTTTGTTCAATTGATGGTAGTCAATAAAAATACTCCATGATCCATCCTTCTTTATAACAAAAATCACCGGTGGACCCCACAATGATATGCTTAGACGTATAAGTCCCAAATCCAAAAACTCCATCAATTGCATTTTCGATTCCTATAATTTCGGTGTCAAAATACAGTATGGATTTCTTGCAATAAGTTCAGTTCCAGGTTTCATATCTATGGTAAATTCCAATTCTCTTTCTTGAGACAAACCTGGTAATTCCTCAGGAAATACATTGGAAAACTCTGATACTACATGAATATTTTATAATCCTTTTGTGTCCCCCTTTTTCATTTAGTGCTAAGATGGCATATAACTTCTATCCATTGTCAAAATTTGTCCCTCCTTGTGTCCCCCTTTTTCCTTGTCCCCCTTTAGTGCCCCCCTTTTTCCTACAACGATACCTTCACTAGATATGATATGTCCCAAATAATGAATCTTTGATTGGTAAAGAGAACATTTTGATAGCTTTCCGTACAATTTGTTTTCTCTTAGACACTGTAAAACCAATATCAAGTGTTAGTCATTCTCTTCTATCGTCCGAGAATAAATCAGTATATCGTCAATGGATACTTGTACAAAATTTTCCAAGTATTCACAAAACACCCCATTCATCAAACTCATGAATATGCACGTGGTGTTTGTCAATATGAATGGTAAAACAATAAACTCATAGTGTATGAAACTCATCTTAAATGCGGTCTTAGGGATATCTTCTTCCTTAATTTGCAATTGATGATATCCTGATTGTTGGCATGTTTACAAGAAGAGCATGCTTGTCATTGATGGCAAGAACAACATCAATGATGACAAACAGGCAGGCAAGGAAGATCAGAAGACAGGCATGCAAGGAAGAAAAACAACGATCGAATGACAAGATCAGTAGTGTAAGCTCAGAAGGAGGAAAACAGTCAAATCATGACAAAGGTTTTCAAAGTTTTGCAAATCGGGAAATCCAAAGGAAAGAGGTTCAAACTCGCGATATGAGAAATCGCGATAACAATATTGACAGTTGATTCAAGAAGGACACGTGGTGAACGACAAAGGTTTTGTTTCGGAGTTTCACAGATCGGGAAATCCAAAGGAAAGAGGTTCAAACTCGCGATATGCGAGATCATGAAAAGATCTAGACCGTCAGATCACCAAGGATTGTGGACCGTTGATCAAGCATGAAGAAGGCTCATGAAGTGGAAAAATCGCTATAAGATCTGGGCCGTCAGATCTGGAGTAATTACTAAGGACCAACAACCATTAGATATGGTGAAGTTGCAAGGCGGATAAGACCAAGAGTCATCCAACTCTCCAAAACTATGAAGGAATCTTGGCCATCCATCGAGGACAGCTGTGGACTGTTGGATCCAGAGGACACATGGTGAAAGATCATCATTTCATTGACTGGAAAGTCAAAGGAGTGAAGTGCTCGTTTGAGTGGTGAGTGGTCATATCTTGTGGTCACATTGTCGAGAAGCTAGAGAAGCCAAGTCCTATTTCAGAGTTCGTGACATGGAGAGTCAAGAGGACTCATCAAAGAATACCCGATATGCGAAAGTGTGAAATGCATTTTAGAATAAGGCTTTGGTCATAGCCAGTGGTTACATCTACGGAAGATAGAGGAAGGAGCTAGTGGTGTTAAGCTCCATCTCGGAGTCTCGGTGCTCGCGACTTGGAGAATCAAGACCCTTCATCACAGGAATCACAATATACGAGATTGCAATGAGATCTGGACCGTTAGATCATTAGATATCTCGACCGTTGATTAGGCTCTATGAAGTTCATAAGTTCGTGAAACATGAAGCGCCTTTTGGCGCAGCCTATGGTCACCGTCGGTGGTCACGTGAAGGGAAGAAGCTAGCAGAGTTAAGGTCCACCTCAGAGTCTTGAAAATCGCAACTTGGAGCATCAAGACTCTTCATCATAGGAATCGCGATGAGATATGAACCATCGGATCATCGAAGATCTCAACCGTTGATCAGGCTCGATGAAGTTTATAAGTTCACGAAATATGAAGCACCTTTTGGCGCAGCCTGTGGTCACAGCCAGTGGTCACGTGAGGGGAAGAAGCTAGTGGTGCTAAGCTCCATCTCGGAGTCTCGACGATCAGGACTTGGAGTGTCGAGATCTTCTATCACAGGAATACCGAGATGTGAGATCACAAAATTAAAACTCTATTTAGCGCTCGGTCACAGCCAGTGGGCATATGAATTAAACGCAAGACCCTACGAAATCCATCCAATGGTGCAAGTGAATTTAAGTATGATCGAAGGGCTATTGTTGTTGTTCACAGTTAATCGATCAATGGTGATTCAGTTACTGAAGCAGTCTTTGGAGGTTCACAGTGTAACTACTAGAAACCACTGATGGTTTTTGCCAGAGGACTCGAAGAGACTTCTGTGTGATTATCAGAGAAGTTGAAGAGTCTCTAGGAATCTGCCAGTGGAATGAAGACTATTTGTAGAGGCAATTGACAGATGGATCTAACTGCCAGAGAAGATGAAGAGTTGCCATGATGAATAGGCAGAGTACTCGACATGAGAGAGCATGCAGAAGCATGGTGGGACATCATGCACAAGGTGCACAGAGACTATAAGTATGTAGAACAGAGAAGAGATGGGGGTTGTTGTTATTGAGAGGGATTTAGGAGTGTAGAAGGAGGAATGAGCAACAACTGAAATATAGAGAAGAGGAATGGAGCATTGAATGGACATGGTGCATAGAGCATAAAAGGCAGAAGCACAGAAAGCGCAAGGAATGTGTGGAGCAAGACAGTAAGATACTAAAGGAAAGATGAGGTGCTCTTGTAGAGAAAAATAGAAGATTAGAAATCCCAAGAAGATGCAGACAGAGAGAAATGGATACAGGAGAGCAGAGCAACATAGTAGAACAGTGATAAGTCTAGTAAGCCAATGATAAATATTGTATCACTGTGATAAGTTTCATTAGCAAAAAATTATATTTTAGGGTGGTAGGGAGGTGCTAGGGAGGACTGTTGTCCTCAGAGGTTCAAGTGGGTACTTGAACACAGAGAGTTGTAGCTTCCTTCTAGTTGGTGCTAGAGAAACCTAGGAGTTGGTGCTTCCTTCTAGTTGATGCTAGAGAAACTGGGGAGTTGGTTCTTCCTTCTAGTTGGTGCTAGAGAAACCAAGGAGTTGGTGCTTCCTTCTAGTTGGTGCTAGAGAAGCCAAAGAGTTGGTGCTCTCAGCAAGTAGCAGCTTGCAAAACAGAGGTTGTAGTCTCATTATGAGTTGGTGCTCATATGTATGATAATGTAAAGAATGTAAAGATTACTTATTATATAAAGAAGAAGAGGTTTTTACCCTGTATGGGTTTCCTCAGGAAATATCTGTCTCTGTGTATCTCATATGTGTGGCTGATGTTGAATGTTCTATTGCTAACTTCCCTGCATTATTGTGACTGTCATTAAATGCTATGTAAAGAGTTTAAAATACGCATAATTGTTTAAACTCAGTAACAACTGATTCACTCCCCCCCTCTCAGTTGTCCAACAATTGGTATCGAAGCCAACCCCTTTTATCTAAGGGTAGATCCTAGAGCTTAAACATGTCAAACCATGAAGGAAATTCAACCAATAAGGCCCCTCTGTTCAATGGAACAAACTTTTCCTTCTGGAAAGTTAGAATGAGAACCTACATATTGGCTTTAGGTGCAGATGTCTGGGATGTGGTAGATACTGGTTATGTAAAGCCAATTGTACTAGCTAATAAGGATGACAAGCTAGTAGTTAGCTTCAATGCTAAGGCTATGAATGCTATCTGAGTGGTCTTGCAGAAGTAGAATTCGTAAAAGTTATGCACCTAGGAACTGCCAAAGAAATGTGGGACAAACTCATTAGCAGTTATGAAGGTAATGAGAAGGTAAAGGACGCCAAGCTTCAAACCTACAGAATATAGTTTGAACATATGAAGATGAAGGAATATGAAACTTTTGGAAAATACTTTCTGAGAGTAGAAGAAATGGTAAATGCAATGAAAGCACTTGGTGAGAAAATTGAGGAACCTTCTTTAGTTCAGAAAATTTTGAGATCTCTACCAGACAGGTTCAACCCGGAGGTCTCTGCTATTGAAGAAATTAATGATCTAAAAACCTTGGAGTTTGATAAATTTATAAGAACATTGACTTCATATGAAATGAGAATAGTTAAAGATAAACCCACCTCCAGAGAAGCATCATTTAAGGCAGACGAGAATGAGGATTCAGATCCTGATGAAATTGAAGCAAATTTTTTTAAGAGACTGAAGAAAGGATTAGGAAAATACAAAGGTAAACTGTCTTTCAAATGTTTCAACTGTGGTAGGATAGGTCATTTTGCAAATAAATGTCCCCACCAAAGGAAGGATCACACATGCGATGATGAGGAGAAGCACAAACACAGAAATTTCTTTAAAGAGAATAACTTTAAGAAGAAAAGTCTTTATGTAAACAATGATGATGATCCTTCAGATGATGAAGAAAATGACTCTACTATTGAAGATAAACTAAATGAATTCATACTTATGGCCAAAGAGGAATATGATAATATAAGCACATGAATTGATGCTAATGAAGAAGAAGTTGTGGTTGACATGGAAGGAGAACTGATCAGTGCACTGAAAGAGACTAACAGACTAAGAATTAAGAACAGAAAGCAAAGACAATTGCTGATACAGTTCAATAAAGACAGTAAAGAACCTGATGAAGACCTTGTCCTACCAAAAGTGGAATTAGAAGAGGCAAAGAAAATCGAAGACATTCTGAAACGACAGTTATCAGAAAAGAAGGCAAGATGTGAAGCCTTAGAACAAGAAGTAGTGAAAACTAGGAAAGAGATGGAGAAGTTTCAAGCCTTGTATAATCAAAATCTATCAAGTATCAAAGCCTCAGAAGGATTAGCCACCATCCTGAATCAACAAAGGAATCCAAAGCTGAAAACTAGTTTGGGTTATGAAGAGGGATCATGTAGTGATAAGCCAAGAAATGAAGAACCCATCAAGTTTGTCAAATCTACAACCAATGACAACAACAAACCTGCATAAACAAAGGAAGACAATCAGCCGCCCGGGACGAGTAAAGAAAAAGATGCCAGGACTGAATCTGTAGAACAAAGAAATAATGCACTCCCTGGTGAAAGATGTCATCATCATGGAAGAAATCGATTTTCTCAAAAAAGACAACCATTTTCTAGGTACAAAGAATTTTTCTATGGTTATTGTTTCTACTATTCTAACTTTGGTCACAAAGCTGTAAATTGTTCCTTAAGACTTAGACATGATCAATTAAGTTTTCAAAGGAATAAATACTTGCCACAACAAAAAATGATACATCCAAGTAACAAACCTTCACAGATTGCAAATTGCCAAATTAAGTTTAGAGACATGCAACTAAGGAGGTCAAGAAATAATCAACAATCAATAAGTAGACAACGTTGCAACAATAATTTTGATGTATTGAACAATGAGATTGAATGCTAAATCTGTCATAACTATGGACATAACTCTGTTGACTGTCGATTAAGGAACTATGAACCAGATTTGAATTCCCTTGCTGAAAATGTCAAGGTGTGGAAGAAGAAAGAAAGTGACAAGTGTGGATTAGTGTTGTCAGCTCAAAGAAAAACGAACCCTTGGTATATAGATAGTGGATGCTCCAAACATATGACAGGAGACAAAGGTAAGTTTCTATCTCTAAGTGAAAGCAAATCAGGAAATGTAACCTTTGGAAATGATGCTCCAGGTGAAATAAAGGGTAAAGGGATGGCGAGTTTAAGTAATGGAAAAGGAAAAGCCCAAGATGTTCTACTTGTAGATGGGCTGAAACATAATCTACTCAGTGTAAGACAAATGTGTGACAGAGGATGTGAAGTGGTGTTCACGTCCAAGGACTGCAAGATAAAGTCTGTAAACTTAGGACAAGTGGTGGGCAAAGACATAAGGATAGAAAATAATGTATATGTGCTGAAAGAAAATGGAGAAGAGTGTCATCTAAGAAAACATGATGAAAGCTGGTTATGGCATATGAGACTTGGACATCTAAACTTTGACCACTTAATCAAGCTCAAAAATCTTGAGGCAGTAAAATATCTTCCGAGAATATCAAAACCCCAAGATTCTATGTGTAAACCCTGCAAAGTAGGAAAACCAACCAGGACACCGTTTAAGGCCAAGAGGTTTACTTCAACAGAGAAACCACTCCAACTAGTTCATATGGATTTATGTGGACCATCAATACAGGAAGGCACAGGGAGAGAAAACTACTTCATGTTGATTATTGATGATTACTCCAGACTTATTTGGGTTGCCTTTCTCAAGGAAAAAGATGAAGCATTTGAGAAGTTTAAAATATGTAAGGCTTTAACTGAGAATCAAACAGGCAAGAGGTTAAAGGAAGTAAGATCAGACAGAGGAGGAGAATTTATATCAAGTGATTTCAAGGAATTCTGTGATAAGCATGGGATCAAGAGAGAATACACAATCCCAAGAACTCCACAACAAAATGGAGTAGCGGAGAGGCAAAACAGAACAGTGTAGCAAATGGCCAGGTCAATGATGAATGAGAAGAACATTGGTCAAACCTACTGGGTATAAGCAATACACACAACAGTTCATGTTCTTAACAAAACTCACCTCAGACCACAAAGTGACAAGACACCTTATGAACTGTGGTATGGGAGACCTGCTTCAATCAAACACTTCAAAGTCTTTGGGAGTAAATTTTACATAAAGAATAATGATGAGAACCTTGGAAAATATGATGACAGGGCTGATGAGGGTATCTTCTTAGGATATGATACAAACAGTAAAGGATACAAATGATATAATAAGAGGCTGCATAAAATGGTTGACTGTATTGACATAAAAGTTGATGAAGGAATCCCAGCAAGAGAGGTGTACAATAATGAGTCTTCTACAGAGGACACAACTAAATCTGAAGATGAACAGGTCCAAGAATCAGAAAATGAAGACTCTGAATCAGATGAAGACTCAGATACTCAGACAGACTCAAATCAGCAGGCTCCTTCAAATTCCTCCTCCAGAATTACTCAAAAGAATCATCGTGTAAGTCAGATAATTGGTGAAAAAGACAAAGGTGTACAAACCAGGAGAAAGATAATCAAAAATACCGAGCAATCACATATAGCTTTCATATCCATGCTGGAACCCAAGAACTTTAATGAAGCTAGCAAAGATGACCTTTGGGTTAAATAAATGAATGATGAACTTGATCAGATTGAGAAAAAACAATACATGGGGGTTTGGTTCATAGATCGGAAGGTAAAAATTTCATTGGTTCCAAATGGATTTTTAAGAATAAGTTGAATGAGCAGGGACAAGTTGTCAGGAACAAAGCAAGATTGGCCTGTAAAGGCTATGCTCAAATAGAAGGAATGGATTTTGATGAAACATTTGCACTTGTAGCAAGGTTAGAAGCTATCAGAATATTTCTTGCCTATGCTTGTCATAAAAGGTTTAAAGTTTATCAAATGGATGTCAAGTCATCTTTTTTAAATGGAGATTTAAATGAAAAAGTCTATATGGAACAATCAAAGGGTTTCAAACTTTCTGATAACCTTGATTTAGTATGCAAGCTGAATAAATCTTTATATGGGTTAAAACAAGCTCCTCGTGCCTGGTATCACAGACTGGATACGTATCTCAAATACAAAGGGTTCAAGAGAGGAACAATTGACAACAATCTATATATCAAAATAGAGGGTGATGATTTGCTCATTGTGTTGGTCTATGTAGATGACATCATCTTCGGATGTAATAAGGATTCATTGGTAAAATGGTTTTCTTCTTCCATGGAGTCTGAGTTTGAAATATCTATGATAGGTGAACTGTCATTTTTTCTTGGTCTGCAAATTACTCAGAGGTCTGAAGGGATGTTCATTTCTCAAGAAAAATATCTAAGAGAAATGTTGAAAAAGTTTCAAATGGAGGATTCTAAACCTATGGACACACCTATGGTTACCAGATGCAAATTAAGCAAGGATGATGACTCACCTGATGTTGATCAAAGTTCATATAGGTCAATGATAGGCAGCCTGATGTACATCACAACATCTTGCCCAGACATAATGCATGCTATTGGAATGGTAGGAAGATATTAGTCTGCACCTAAACAGAGTCATTTGCTAGCTATCAAAAGGATATTTAGGTATTTGAAAGAAATGATGACTTATGGTTTGTGGTATCCCAGAAATCATAATTTTCAGTTAACTTCTTATTCAGATGCAGATTGGGCAAACTGTGTTGATGAGAGAAAAAACACCAGTGGGGGAGCATTCTTCCTGGGTGACTCATTAGTAGCATGGCTTAGTAAAAAGCAAAGTTCCATTTCTTTATCGACTACAGAGGCAGAGTACATTGTTTCTTCTACCTGTTGCACTCAGGTATTATGGATGATTCAGACACTTGTAGACTTGGAGGTAAAATACGCAACACCGATCCCAATTCATTATGATAACACTAGTGCCATCAGTGTGTCTAAGAATCCTGTACTCCACTCCAAGACCAAGCATATTCCCATAAAATACCATTTTCTGAGAGAGCAGGTCACCAATCAGGTTGTTAAGGTCCATAACCATAGAACAAATTGCAGACATCTTTACTAAACCCCTAGCCAAGACACCATTTGAATATCTCCGACATAAGCTGGGTGTCATCCCATCTCACATCTAAGCAAGTCCATCATGTTAGGGGGAGTTTGTATTGGTTGAACATCTGATACCTCCTAAACATACTGCAACAACTCAGGGGGAGCGTGTTTTCTTTGACATTGATGTCAAAGGGGGAGAAAAGGAGTGGTCTGAATCGAATGCTACAGTTGGAGGTCCAAACAGATTAGTGCAGTCGTTTAGGGTTGCCATCAATGCCAAAGGGGGAGATTGTTGGCATGTTTACAAGAAGAGCATGCTTGTCATTGATGGCAAGAACAACAACAACGATGAAAAACAGGAAGGTAAGGAAGATCAACAGACAGGCAGGCAAGGAAGAACAACAACGATCGAATGGAAAGATCAGCAGTGTAAGCTCAGAAGGAGGAAAACAATCAAAGCATGACAAAGGTTTTTGGAGTTTCACAGATCGGGAAATCCAAAGGAAAGAGGCTCAAAATCGCGATAACAATCTTGACAGTTGATTCAAGAAGGACACATGGTGAATGACAAAGGTTTTGTTTCGGAGTTTTGCAGATCAGGAAATCCAAAGGAAAGAGGTTAAAACTCGCGATATGCGAGATCACGAAAAGATATGGACCGTCAGATCACCAAGGATTGTGGACCGTTGATCAAGCATGAAGAAGGCTCGTGAAGTGGCGAAATCGCAATAAGATCTGGGCCGTCAGATCTGGAGTAATTACAAAGGACCAACAACCGTTAGATATGGTGAAGCTACAAGGCGGATAAGACCAAGAGTCATCCAAATCTCCAAAACTATGAAGGAATCCTGGCCATCCATCGAGGACAGTTGTGGACCATTAGTTCCAGAGGACACATGGCAAAAGATCATCGTTTCGCTGACTGGAAAGTCAAAGGAGCGAAGTGCTCGTTTGAGTGGCAAGTGGTCATATCTCATGGTCACATTGTCGAGAAGCTAGAGAAGCCAAGACCTATTTTGGAGTTCGTGACATGGAGAGTCGAGAGGACTCATCATAGAATACCCAAGATGCGAAAGTGTGAAATGCGTTTTCGAATAAGGCTGTGGTCACAACCAGTTGTTACATCTGCGGAAGATAGAGGAAGGAGCTAGTGGTGTTAATCTCCATCTCGGAGTCTCAACACTCGTGACTTGGAGCATCAAGACCATTCATCACAGGAATCGCAATATGAGAGATCGCGATGAGATCTGGACCATTGGATCATTAAATATCTCGACCGTTGATCAGGCTCGATGAAGTTCATATGTTCACGAAACACGAAGCGCATTTTGGCACAGCCTATGGTCACCGTCGGTGGTCACGTGAAGGGAAGAAGCTAGTAGAGTTAAGGTCCACCTCAGAGTCTCGATGATCGCAACTTGGAGCATCAAGACTCTTCATCACAGGAATCATGATATGCGAGATTGTGATGAGATCTGGACCGTCAGATCATCGGAGATCTCGACAGTTGATCAGGCTCGATGAAGTTTATAAGATCGCGAAATATGAAGCGCCTTTTGGCGCATCCTGTGGTCACAGCCGGTGGTCACGTGAGGGGAAGAAGCTAGCGGTGCTAAGCTCCATCTCGTAGTCTCGACGATCGCAAATTGGAGTGTCGAGATCTTCTATCACAGGAATGTCGAGATGGGAGATCACGAATTTAAAACTCTATTTAGCGCTCGGTCACAGCCAGTGGGCATATGAATTAAATGCAAGAACCTACGAACTCCATCCAATGGTGCATGTGAATTTAAGTATGATCGAAGGGATACTGTTCTCTTCACAGTTAATTGATCAGTGGTGATTTAGTTGTTGAAGCGGTCTTTGGAGGTTCACAGTGTAACTGCTAGAAACCACTGATGGTTTCTGCCAGAGGACTCGAAGAGACTTCTGTGTGATTATCAAAGGAKTTGAAGAGTCTCTAGGAATCTGCCAGCAGAATGAAGACTGTTCATAGAGGCAATTGAAAGATGGATCTAACTGCCAGAGAAGYTGAAGAGTTGCCATGATGAAYAGGTAGAGTACTCGACATGAGAGAGCATGTAGAAGCATGGTGGGACAACATGCACAAGGTGCACAKAGACTATAAGTATGCAGAACAAAGAAGAGATGGGGGTTGTTGTTGTTGAGAGGGATTCAGGAGTGTAGGAGGAGGAATGGAGCATTGAATGGACATGGTGCATAGAGCATAAAAGGMAGAAGAAAAAAAAGTGCAAGGAATGTGTGGAGAAAGACAGTAAGACACTAAAGGAAGGCTGAGGTGMTCTTGTAGAGAAAAACAGAAGATCAGAAATCCCAAGAAGATGCAGACARAGAGACACTGATACAGGAGAGCAAAGCAGCATAGTAGAAGAATGATAATTCTGGTAAGCCAATGATAAATATTGTATCACTGTGATAAGTTTCATTAGCAAAAACTTATATTTCAGGGTGGTAGGGAGGTGCTAGGGAGGACTGTTGTCCTTAGAGGTTCAAGTGGGTGCTTGAACACAGGGAGTTGTATCTTCCTTCTAGTTGGTGCTAGAAAAACCGGGGAGTTGGTGCTAGAGAAACCAGGGAGTTGGTGCTTCCTTCTAGTTGGTGCTAGAGAAGCCAGAGAGTTGGTGCTCTCAGCAAGTAGCAGCTTGCAAAACAGAGGTTGCAGTCCCATTATGAGTTGGTTCTCATATGTATGATAATGTAAATAATGTAAAGATTACTTATCATATAAAGAAGAAGAGGTTTTTACCCTGTATGGGTTTCCTCAGGAAATATCTGTCTCTGTGTATCTCATATGTGTGGTTGATGCTGAATGTTCTATTGCTAACTTCCCTGCATTATTGTGACTGTCATTAAATGCTATGTAAAGAGTTTAAAATAAGCATAATTGTTTAAGCTCAGTAACAACTAATTCACCCCCCCTCTTAGTTGTCCAACACTGATCTCAAATCGATCTTAGAAAAAATAGTTGCTCCCTTCATCTGATCAAATAAATCATCGATCCTTGGAAATAGATATTGGTTCTTGATTGTAGTTTTGTTCAATTGATGGCAGTCAATGAAAATACTCCATGATCCATCCTTCTTTATAACAAAAATCACTGGTGCACCCCATAATGATATGCTTGGACGTATAAGTCCCAAATCCAAAAAATCCTTCAATTGCATTTTCGATTCCTATAATTCTGGTGTTGACATCTAGTATGGATTTCTTGCAATAGGTTCAGTTCCGGGTTTCATATCTATGGTAAATTCCAATTCTTTTTCTTGCGACAAACCTAGTAATTCCTCAGGAAATACATTGGAAAATTCTGATACTACAGGAATATTTTCTAATCCTTTTGTGTCCCCCTTTTTTGTTTAGTGCTAAGATGGCATATAACTTCTGTCCATTGCACATACTTTTCTATAATTATAGGGGAGATATAAACCTCAGTGAAACAACCCCCTATTTTCTTCCTACAATCACTCTACTCCATCCCAAATCATTCGTCAAACTCAACCGCTTTGTCTTGTATTTAAGTATCGCATCATACGATTCTAACCAGTCCATGCCAATCACTATGTCATAATATCCTAAGATCGTGACATATACGTTTTCCTTCGTTACAAAATCACCCAAATTAATGCTATAGTCCATAACCTTTCCCCCAACTTTTTGTTTGGATCCCGATGCCATTTCTATATATCTAAACTCTTCTTGTTCGACCACCTTTACCTTAATTCTATTAATAATTTCACTAGAAATAAAGCTCTCTTTATCTCCTATATCTATCAAAATACTCAAATTTTGATCTCCAATCATATCTGACGTCTCGAGCACGATGGACAGGTGCTTGGTCTGGCGGTTATTCACCGCTGCATGTATCTTATGGGCCTTACTCAAATATCCAACTGTAGTGAGTCCTGACAATCCAAACGTTTGGACTTATCAATTGAAAAATACCATCGGTAATGTGTCTCTCCACATGTCCAACATCCATTCCTCGGTCCAATACTCCTAGTCCTAGAAGTAGAAGTTGTTGGCCAAGGAGTCTGCTATATTGGTCTATTCTACTAACCGGATCTAAACTGTTGTTGTTGCTGCGGATGACATTTTTGTTGCTTCTATGGTGCTCTGTAAGGATTCCTCTGCTGAGGAGTCTGTTGTCGCGGTTTCTAGAACATAGGTCTTCTGGGTGTATATCAATGCCCATAATTTTGTTTGGATGGTGTCTAATGTTGTTGCGCTCCCGGTATCGCTTGTCTAGTCTTTCTAGAAGGATTCCTACCCTGAACCCCACTGTTCATCTCTTACTCAGTTACGAGGGCCTTATGAATTTCATCATGCAACATCTAAGGCATGAGGATCCTCACCTTCACACAAATGTTTAATTTAAGGTTGAACACAAACTTGTTGACCTTTAACTTCTATGTGTTCAGATGTGGAGCATATCTGAGTAGCTCCATGAACCTGGCCTCATACTCTGGTATCATATGGATACCATGTCATAAGGCATTGAACTCATTAAGATGGTTCTCAATGAATTCCTTAGACAAGTGCCTCTCCCGGAATCGTTCCTCGAACAATTCCCATGACACGTCTTCAACGACCATGTTTAGTTGAGGTAGGAGTGCGTTCCACAAAAGTAGATCACTCCCTTTCAGTTGAAATATTTCCATGCATACATTCATGTTGGAGATATAATCATGAAGTGTGAAGCACATTGCCATGTTCTCCAACCATGACGTGTTGGCTTAGCCATCCGTGGCACCCCATAACTCGAGAAATTTCACCTTCTCGATTTCTCTGTGTATGCTACTACTACTTGTTGGAGTGTGTTTTGAACCCTCATTGGGCACATACATTATGCCCTCATCCTGATCAAGATGATTGATCAATGCCTCTAAAATCATCTCGAAGGATCTCATCATACCTACCACATATCCCACAACAACTTGCTCCTACTCAGTAGTCTGCTCATCTCCCTAAGGGTTATATCCCTCTGGCATGGATACTCTCGAAGGAGGCACACCTCTTCCTCCCACACCACAAAATCTACTTCCCCTGCATCCTCTAACCATGATTACCTGCATGGACAATTTCAAAATTTATTAGTGATACATATTTAATCATTTTATTTAACACAGTGGAAGGAGTAACGATCCAATGTCTTAGGGTTGAACCAGCTCTGATACCATATATAATGTCTCAATCTCTACATAATACATGAAAACCGAATATGAAAAATTTGGTTTAGAATTTCTTTTCACAACAAAATTTAGCAGAGACATTACTCAATAAAAATGTAATCTATCTAATTTCATTAGCAACACTTCAATCTCCTAAGAAATAAAATAACTAGACGTAATTATTACAATAAGTTTCCATGTCTAACATAACATATAACAATTACAATTATCTAATTCTATTAAAAGAATATGATAAGGGAGTATTGTCCATTCTAACTTTTCGATCAATTCCAAGAATAAGCAACTAATCATCGTAGAACAAGCATAAAATTTAATTTTCTTACGCCTAGACAACTTAACATAAATACTTTCATGTCAAATGAGTGAGAAGGTTATAATTATTTACTCAACATTTTGTTGATTGAGGCTGACCTTTTCTGCTATAGTGGAATTGGATTTTTCCAAGATTTTTATTTATGATTCTATAAGAATCGTATTATTCTATTCGTACAATATTAATTCAATAACTTTACATTTTATGCGAAGAAGAGTAATCATGAGCTGACAATCCAAACTAAATGGATTTGGAAGGAAAAATTTTAAGTTGTTAGAATCTTACAATCTGGAGGTCGATTGTCTAGGGAGTTCAGGTTGATTAAATTTCATAACTTTTCCTTACCAAAAACACATTATTGTCAATGATTTTAAGAGTATTTGAATGTATAATAATTGTAAAAATTCCATATACTTTATGTCACTTGAAGCACGACTATTTCGTAATCTCTTTGCAAAAATATCAGTTTCTGAGAAAATTATTGTCATACAATTAAACAGAGTTAGTCTAGGATTAATACTCTGTCATACAATTATTGTCATACAATTAAACAGAGTTAGTCTAGGATTGGGTCATAGAAAACACTTTGTCTTAAAATTAAGGGTTTTCATACATGACCGCGCTGACATTCTAAAATTTTATATTGTTACAACTCTCCACTAGTGCACATTCGGTTAAGGTCTGTCATCATCACAAAAGGATCGATATCTCTAATACAGGAGTAGGAGTATTTTTTTTTCTAATATCGTGTATTGGATATTGTTTCGATTCCATAATTGCATAATAAGATTGATTAAAGAAAAATATAAATTAGTTCTGAATTAATGGTGGAAAAACGATTCTCAATTTTTGAACAAGAGGTAAGACTAAATATAAAAACCCATAATTGTATTACAAATAATTGAAATAACTATGGAAATGATTGGTTTTGTAAGGATCGAGGTTGGGCACTACTTTGCAAGTATCATTTGAATCAAATTTCTCAACAAGGAGTCAACGATCTTAATCTTGAACTATGCTACCTATGTAGTGTAAAATCGATGTCCATACTATTGGAAATTTCTATGAATCACAAGTTACTAATACTCTGAAGAAATTACTCAAGACATAAAATATAAATAACTCGAGAGACATAATGATATTCGTGAGCAAAACACATAGATATTCTTGAAAGAATTGGAAGAATTAAGCTCATAAATCACATGTAGTTTATTGATAACAAACGAGATACATTTATAGGTAAGCATCACCGCTTCACCTAGGCTAGATCCGTAGATCGTGTAACTGATTCTAGCAATAAGCGRATCTGAACAGAACCCCCAAATAAGCATTATTTCTAACTCCCCCCTTTAATGCTTACTTTGCAAATTACAATATTTAATCACAATTAAAAAAAAATTACAACACTTGAACTTTCATTTGTCTGTCTCGTCTTCATCAGCTCCTACACCCACTCTGATGCCTCCGGACTGCGCTTTTTCTCTTCCTCTTCTTCGAGCTTACCATTCAACACATTTAAAGCATAAATGCTTCAGACCATCATTCATGCACTTCTACAATAGACAATTTGACAACTCGGCTCATCGAGGCTTCCGTGATAAAAGATGCCAATTATTGATGCATTCTATGAACATGCCTCCATCTGTCGGATTTTTGCTTTCGGCTATCCTTCAGTGTCTAGAAGAGCAGTTTGGATACGGAATGTCCTCAACATTCAATTATACA
>JASDQU010010939.1:9667-22070 GCA_032191745.1 Picea mariana | reverse complement strand
CATAAACTAAACTAGCTCTATCTTAACAATTCAAAATGTAACAAGGAAAATGCTTAAAACAAAAATTAAAGCATGGCAAAGTAAACTAATAAATAAATTAATCAACAACTAATTAAGAAAAATCTAATTAACAATTAAATAGGCAATAAAAACTGAAACTAACCCTATCCATCCACCGAAGCCTTGGTTAAAGAAAACATAAACCAAAAATCTGTTCTACTCTGTTTTAATTCTTATTTTAAATTAAATTTCAAAAGCATGAATAAAATGTAATCTAATATCTACTTGCACACGGGGTTAGTAGATGAATTTGCAAATTCATCTCTATCTATCAAATCAATGCACATTAACACACGCCTTTATACTAACCTGCAAAAGAACCAAATAATTAAGCTACAACAACAAATTATATAACAAAAGAAAGATAGAAATACATGTACAGGAAATTAAAAAGAGAGATGTCTAAGCTATGAAATGTACACACAACACATGGAAGAGTTACCAGACTGCTGGTGGGCCTCCCAGCAAGTTGTGGTCACTCCCTAAAAGAACACCACGAGCTCAGCAAAAGGAATTCACCATTAAAATGCAAAAACACAGTTTTATACAATTCTGGCAATTGAAAAATGCAAAAATAGAGCCAAAATTGTTTTTGGCTCTAACACACGAATTCTTCTACTACTTAACAATTATCTGACCACCATGGTGGTATTTATAATGTTTATAGACCAAGTGGTCGACCATAGGAGGTTCAAACCACTTCTAAAATTGGAAAATTTCATTAATGGTTCCCTAACTGCCAAAACAGAGCTAGCCAATAATCACCCACCATAACAACCCAAAATCGAGTTGTCAAGAGTTCGGTAGTTGGAGGGCATAAGCATCAACAAAACCCATGTCTCTGATTCGCCCCCCATTGGCCGCCAATACCATAACCGCCAAATCACCCTCCATTTTTGTGCAGAAAGAGGTGTTGGACGGAGTGCTGGATCGAGTGCTGAAATGAGTGCCGGATCAAGTGCCGGAACTAGAAACATAGTGTGTTTTTACCCTGTAACACCAGCAAAACGTGAATTAGCTCTTGGAAATCATAAAACATGATGAAGTACACTTGATACAATCATTAAACATGAATTACACGTACCTTATGCCGATCATACCGTTTTATCATAAAATTCTTCAAAAAGCTCCTTTAAAATATGAAAATCGCATATGTACATGTGGAAAAAGTGTATAATAAACGTCATAAAAGTGATCATATCTTGGACCCAACAATAAGCATATTCATTGATTTGTTTATATCTGTAATGTTATTTGACATACTTCATTTGGTGCAACTTTATTTTTGACACTAACATGATTAGTATACAATAACATCACATGTCTTATAACAAAAGTGTATCATGGATGTAAATGTTGTGGACCTATACGTGGTTGAACCACCTACAAAAGATGATGTACAAATGTTCGAGGGTATTCCTCCCAGAAGACCACCCTTATAGAAGAATTGCATTTTCTTTCAATGGTAAACTAGAGAGAACCTTGCGAATTGAAATAATGACATTGATATATTGGATTAGGGAATATGACATAGAGAAGGAGAAGGAAATTACATAATTGTTTGATTCAAATGGGGAACCTATGTTCGATGATCCTAAATTTTTTGACACCTATGTTGAGAAAATTCCCATTGGGATGAAAACAAAATTAATATTTTATGAGCTTCCATATCGGGAGCATCTAAAGATTGGTCACTTACTAGATCCCATGCAGATATTCAAAAATGTTTCATCTTCTTTATAGAGGCACATATCATGGAATAAAAGTGACACATTGGCTATTAAGATAAATCTTATTGCTTCAAATATTGAAAATAGACATTGGCCAAGAAAAGAAATGAGAGGAGAGGTTGGTCCCTCTTGGTATTTTAAAGAAGGTGATGTCCCATGGATTTTGAAGAAATATGATCTCTTTATGAAAAATGATGTTATATTAGGTGTGAAGGAACCTTCTTTATATGTGTCAACTCTACGATGTTGCTTCATTGTAGAAGGGAATTTGTTGGGGTTGAAGTCACATGACCATCTAAACCTTATAAGGGCATGCATGTTGAATACATGATTCTTCTTCTATATCGACATCAATACAAATATGCTATGCACTCACAATTTTATGAAAATTAATGATGTGTGTGTATATCTTGTAGTTCCATTATCCTTTGGTCATGCGTGGTTGTGTGAACCATGACTTCCCCCAGGACCTATGATGTGCCATATTGAAATTATCTACATTTGTACATTATATCACATCAAGGGAGATTCATATGGCTAGTGTAACATGGTGGCATCGAGAGATAGTTGAGATTGTTTTTATGTTTGAGAAGGAAATGCCCACGAGTTTTATGGAATTGCAAGTCCACATTCTAATTCACCTACCTGATGAGGTTGAATTAGCTAAGGTTCTCCCATGTCGTTGGATGTTCTTCTTAGAGAGGTACATGAAAAAATTGAAGGGGTTTGCTAGACGAAGGGAAAAACCAAATGGATCTATGGTAGAGGGGTACATAGTATACGAGTCGTCCCGTTATACTAGTGAGTACATCAAGCAAATTGACAACACAATAGGGGAAGTCGTTTGGGATGACCATCAAGATGAGGAAAAAAGGAAAATAAATCTACTTCAAACAAATGGAAAAAGGTGCTTGATAAAGAGTAAGTCAACTATATTTTTTCAATTTAGTGCAAAGAAATTGTTTACAATGAAGTTGATAATACATATTTCATCCCATGCTATTCATTTTGAATTCTTGTATACAACAACGGATTTAGAAATTGATGCCATCAATAAATTCATTCTTTACAACATGGAGGAAACACAACCATGGGTCACGTTGTATGAAGAGAAAATAAGGAAATGTGGTAGTGAAAGGAAAGCATTCAGATTGTTGAATGGTAGAAGCATGCCTTATCCTGATCATTTAAAAGAAAATATGCCAAAAATATGTCCCAATAGTTGGGTGGCTGACCAGATACAAGAGAAATATGTGGTGTTCAGTTGTAACCCACGTGGAGAAGATCTAGATGCACTAAATATAGGGATCGAGTGTAGAAAATATATAGTAACCTCTCTGAGTACCACGTTCTATTTATAATGTTTCACATTTTAATTGTAACACATATTATGTTTTTGGGAGATTCGGGAGGAGTGCATGAGGTTTTTTTGCAGTTGGAGGATCACACATAAGTCCAGGAGCATGGGAAACAAGCCCCTCTCTCCTTTCTTGGTCTTCTTCGAGATTTTTCCCGACTCATCCATTTTTTTACTTAGAAGTCCCATTTTTCTAAATCTCGGGGCCAAGACAACAACTGACAGGCTTGTCATATATTTAATTTTCATATATGGAACCCACAAAGGACACTAAGGTGGATTACAAACCTAGCCCTGCACATGTGCGAGATTTATATTTAGATGAATACTTTCTAAATCGACGAAGTAGATCTAAATCACCAATACAATCGATCTCTGAGACTATACTGGATTATTCGAATGATCAACCCACACGAGTGAGGGAGGTCTGCATACATGAGGAATTTAATGCTTGCATGCATGAGGTGTCTAGCCACCACAAGGTTGGGCACTCTCCCACAAAATCCCAGCATAGACCCACTTCACTTTATCCAATTTCAAAGAAAACTATACCATCCTCTTCTCCACGGTGCTCATCGAGGGTAAAGGAAAATATTGGGAAGTTTACAATAGAGGAAATAATTGATAGAGTCGAGGACACTATGATACAAGAGCCTAGACACAAGAATCCCCTGAAGTGCATCCTAGAAAAAAAGGGACCGGTTAAGATGGTGGTTGGGGAAAATATACTGGTTTTAGAAGTCACAAACTATGTGGTCAGATATTTGGTAGGGCTATTTACAAGGAAACATGCTGGTGAAAAGGCCCTACATCGATGGATGGAACAACAATGGAAACCATTGCTTGGATATGTCCCATATGCACATGTTCTATCCAAAGGGTGGTATGATTGTATCCTAGAGTTGGGTGACCATTGTAAATAAATCCTGAAGGAAAATTTATCATGGGGACCATCAAAACTCTCTCTTAAGCCATAGACTGTGAAATTTGATTTGGTGAGGGAGCCTATATCCTTGATGAGTGTTTGGGCCATTCTACCAGGCCTACCTTTGGCCTTTTGGTCCAAAGAAGCACTAGTGACCATTGCCAATAAATTGGGTACTTTTGTGGGCCTAGAACCAAGCTTGGTATCCAAAAAGGACCGAAGATGGGCTTGGATACAAGTAGAGGTAGATGTTTGGGGCAGCCTGGTTGGAAATTTGGAAATTGATTTTGTAGAGAAAACATGGAAACAAAGGGTTAATTCCTAGTGTCTCCCATTTTGATGCCACAATTGTCATGAGATTGGGCACATTTGTGCACAATGTACCTATTTGGCGTCGATGTCACAAGGTCCTTTAAAGTTCTGGAGGAAAAATTCCACCATTGTTCCATCGGATAATATCGAAGTAGTGATAGTTGAGGGGAGGAAAGAAATAGTTTAGCTCTATCTAGATGAAGGGGTTCCACTAGCAGGGCCATTAGCAAATTGGCTCAGTGGTATTCACAAGGTATGGGAAATTTGGAATCTAAATTGAACAGTTTAAAAGAACCCTCTATACTTTTTTCTTGTGAGATGGATGTTCCTATCGCCCCCCACAAATTTCTCCCCCACTTCCCCCTTTGATATAATATGTTTCCCTCCCTCCTGTCATTTCTCCTCTGATAAAACCTACTTCCCCCCTAGGCCCTATTATGCACAATCTATCCCCCCCCTTGAGGTCTCCCCTCCCCCCTGGACCCACTAGTTTCACATACACCTCCCCTTTCCCTTTAGGTCTTCCCTCGCCCCACCCCCTTCAACAACACACTTTCCCCCTTTTGGGCCCGCTCGAATGGTCACCCACTCAAGGACCTTCTCTCCCACCTAGCTGACCTATCCTTCCTCCCTTTCCATTCCCAAAGGTGTGCACTTAGGTAAAAAACCCACCCTAAGGAAGCCATCCCCTCTAAAGGAGGATTGTCTTTGGACTGCCCCTAGACACACAATTTGGTCGAAAATAACTTATACATAAGGCAAAAGAAAAGGAAGTTGTAGAAATTCAAAAAGGAAAACAATCTACCATCATCATGTCCCTTAGAGTGGGAAGTTGATCCCTACCCCCCCTATACATGATGATGATATTATCCTTCAATTTCATAGGGACTGAGGGTGGTCAAAAAATATTATCCCTCAAAAGATTGATCCTAAGATAGAAGCTCGACATCATTTTTCTACAGGAAACAATGTGTACTGCAGAAAAATCTAGGGTGGTCCTAGAACCATGGATGAAGAGTTGGTCATTCGATTCTTTATATGTAGAAGGAATTCTAGGGGGACTACTCACTGGATGGAGTCCAGAGTATGAAGCCTTGTCTTCTTCCTCTAACAGGTCAACTATAATGGTCTCTCTAAGGCATAAAGACTCTGATTTTTACTTTCCTGCCATCGATGTTTATGGCCCCTACTCTGACAGGGTATCTTTCTAGGAAACTGTGATCGTGACAAATATTTTTAAGGACCCTCTCACAATAGTAGGTGGTGATTTGAATTTCACCCTCTCTCTCTCCAAGAGATATGGGGGAACAACCCAATAGAGGATTGTCAGAGATTTTTTTCGCTCCCTTCTAGAAAACCTCCACCTAGTTGACCTAGAACCAACCAAACCGACTCCTACGTGGCACAATTTCAGAACAAGGGAAGAATACATTGCAAAAATATTATACACATTTCTAATCTTAGAATCATTTTTGGAATTAGGTTTCCAGTTTAATACAATGGTGGAGGAAGTGGGGTTATTGGACCATCACCCTATTTCACTTCAGTGGAGGATGGGGTTGGAAGCCCCCACCAACCATGTTAAAAATAAGTTAGGTGTGGCTTGGGGAGGAACAATATATAAACCTGGTCACATACAATTGGGAGATACTCTCTCCAAATAGACCGGGGCCTATGATGGTCCAATTYGCAAAAAATCTGAAGAAAATCAAGAGTGMMAGAAAAMAATGGCTTCCTTTATGGAAGGCCAAAACACAAAGGGAAATCACTGTAGTGGAGAATAGTCTTTCTTCTTTACTCAATCATATCGATGAGGGTACTATTAACCACCCACAACTTGACAAGTTAAAAATTTTGGAGGAAAAAAAGAATGAGTGGTTAAAGAAGGATGAAGAGGTGTGGAGACGAAAGAGTAGAGCACTTTGGCTAAAGGAGAGAGATAATAATACATTATTTTCCATAATTTCACAAACCACCGAAAGAACACAAACACAATTTGGGAAATAAAAGATGATAAAGGGTCCAAGGAATCCACTTTTAGTGAGAAAGCTGAAGCAGGAGAACACCATTTTGAAAAAATATTTGAAGCTCCTGAAGTTTTCTAGATATAATAGATCCTGGAATGGGTAAATAAATTTCCCAGAGCATTTACAAGGGGGTTACAACGTTACATAATCAACAATCCAGGGAAACAATGTCCATAGATCCTCTACACCAAGAGAACTTCTTAGTGCTCATAGATTTTATTAATGAATCTGCAACATTCTTCAAAGTGTCCACCTTCATCAACAACACCTTCTTTTCTTCAACCATGTCTCTCATAAAGTGATATTGAACATCAATATGCTTTACCTTCGAATGATAAGTTGGGTTCTTCGCCAAAAAAAATTCACTATGACTGTCACAATCTATCCTTACATATTGTTGTACCAACTCAATAACTAAACACAATCTCTATAACCGTACTTCTTCCTTGCTTGCGTGAGTGGTTTCCATGTATTCAACTTCTGTAGTTGAAAGTGCCACTACGTATTGTGTTTTTTTCGTCCAAATGATTGCTCTTCCAAACAGGTTAAACACATACCCTCTTGTAGATCTTCTAGGATCCAGATCTCCAACCCATTCTGCATCCACAAAGCCATGTATGTCCAACACTCTATCCAAATATGGTCTTCCTTGGTAGAACAATTTATAACTAGTAGTGCCAAGAAAATACCTGAAAACTCTCTTTACTGTTGTCCAATGCTCCTTCGCTTGTTTTGACATATACCTTCTCAAAACTCCCATAGCATGTGCAATGTCTGGTCTAGTACAAACCATTGATTACATCAAACTGCCAACCACACTCGCATATGAAACACGAGACATGCCCTCCTCCTCTTCCTGTGTCTTGAGACACTGATTCACATATAAATTTACACCTACATGAATAGGGACCCTAACATGTTTACATTCTTGCATATTGAACCTATGCAATATTGTTTTGGCATACTTTCTCTGATTTAACTAGAGTTTCTTATTTTTCCGATCTCTTTTAATTTCCATGCCCAAAATGAAATTTGCAGCACCAAGATCGTTCATGTCAAATTTAGAGGAAAACTAAGTTTTCACATCTTGGATAATCTCCCCGTTGTTTATTATGAGCAACATGTCATCCACATACAAGACCAAATAAATCAAATGATCACCAATTAATTTAAATAATACACAGTGATCATGTTTGCTTCTTGTGAAGCCAAGTACCAACATATAAGTATCAAATTTTTGATACCACTTACTTGGTGATTGTTTTAAACCATACATGGATTTTTTCATCTTGCATACTAGCTGCTTCTTTCCCTTCACAACAAATCCTTCTAGCTGCTTCATGTAGATTTCTTCTTCCACATCCCCCTGTAGGAATGTTTTCTTCACATCCATTTGTTCTACTTCAAAATAAAATTCTGTTAGGATATTTAGACACTTAGGATTTTGTTAATATCTAATTGGTCTAATGTGTCATTAGGTAAAAGTGTGTTTCTTAGTGTGTTTATTTAGCATGCATTAGTATGCATTTGTAGTTAGTAAATCTGACAGTCATGATATGTTCCCGACATAGAGTGATCTGACGATCTCCTCGATATTAACAACCATTGATTTGAGTCTTAACACTTGATTGGTCCATGATCTCTATTTAAAGAGAATGGAGGGTCGTTTGATGATGATCGATTATGAGAAAATATCTTGTAAAATCTCTTTGTAATATTTTTCTATTGCATTAATAAATTGCTCCAAGTGGCCGCGTTGGTTGGGGCTATGGATGTTTCTCTGCAAGATTTTTCCATGTCAAAACATCGGTGTGTTGATCTTTTATCTGGTTGTGTGAGTGGTTACTGAAGTTTTTCGTCCTTTGTTGGAATACTTGTGTTGTCAAACATGGTATTAGAGCTTGTTTGAAGACCCGCTCCTGTTGTAGATCGAGATCGTGAATCTGAGTTTCCCCATATCCATTTTATGCCATTTTCATACATTTCTGGGATGAGAAGATTGTTCCATTGCATCTGAAGCACTCATTTCAGTCACGAAAATTTTCGTTTCACTCGAAAAGGTTTACGTTTTCTCAAGATACGACCATTTTAGTCAGATCCGGAGGTGTAAATCCTGAATACGCCATTTTTAAATTTTTGTAGAGTTTTATTTTGGTTTTATTTCAGTTTTATATTATTTGTTTTTGGGTTGCTATTTTTTTAGGTATCCTATTCTCTTTTCCCCGTGCCCTGTGCGATATTGGAAAATCAGAAACAAATAGGAAAAGGTGCATTTTCTGGGTAAGCGAACTGAGATCTAACCCTTGTTGTCATCGAGAAGCAATTTTTTTTTCTTGTGTGAAAATAGGTTTTTTTAGCACGCTCTCTAAGGCTATCTTCAAAAACAACAACAACAACAACAACAATCCTCTTGCTAAAAAATACAATATGTTTTTCTAGACCATTTGGTTAAAAGATTCCTTATTAAGTAAGAGGTCTTGAGTTCAAGTCTCTCTTATTGTTACTTTTTTTGAAAAAGTTCATGCTCCATTGTAAAGTGCATTTCACTTCAAGTATAAAAGTGAATCACTATAAGTAGCTTTAATATTTTATTTTAGAGTTATTTATTGTGCATGCAACTTTTCTTTTATAAAATAATTTCATTGTAAAAGTGATCCCCGCTTCTTTTTATAAAAGTCGGTCACTTCATAAAGCAACTTACACCATCACGTGGTCCTTTGGTTATCATTTATGCATTTTTTTAAAAGGGCATAACTTTCACATCCAAAGTTCGTTTTCAGTGTCGTTTTTTTTTTTAAATGCCTAATTTTTTGAGATTTTCCCATCCGGATCATAAGTTTTAGTTTTTAAATCCATATTATCTACATATTTAATATGATTTCTTCAAGTAATATGTTTCTTACCAACACCAACTACTTCCAATGGAAATCCCATATGGAGGATTTATTAAGAAGTAAAGGTTTGTACCAGATTACCTTGGGAAAGGAAACATCACCCAATGATGTTGATAAGAAAGTAAAATGGGATAATAAGAATGACGAAGCACGTGGATTAATCATAATGTCCATCTCTCCTTATTTAAGGTTCCACCTTCAATCAATTGATAAACCCAAAGAAGCTTGGGAAATGATTGAATCTATGTTTGGTAAACACAATATTATTCGAGCACAACAGTTAGAAAATCAAGTATTGACTTTAAGTCCAAGTGATTTTTCTTGCATTGAAGACTATCTATCTAAGTTTAAAACACTCAGAGATTTATGTGAATAATGTAAGATAAAGATAGAAGAAGATCGTTTCATCTATCTTATTCTTTCTAAGCTAGGTAGTGCATATTTTGTGTTTGTATCTACCTTTTATGCTATGAAAGAGGCTCTAGGGGAAGCTTATTAAAAACCCACTCTTGAGAGCATTTGTGATGCTTTGATTAGAGATCAAGATAAGCTTGTACAACTTGGAGTGATCAACAGTACAGGTACCTCCAACAAATCCTTAGTCATCCATCAAAAAGATAGACCCAAGAATCCCAAGAAGGAACATCCTCGCCACAACAATAAGAAACATAAGGGTCCCAAACCCACTCAGCCAAGTTCTTCTCCTAATAGTGATAAAGGAGTAAAATATAAAAATAAGAAGACTGGCAGACATTGCAAATTTTTTGATAAAGATGGTCATGATGAGTCCAAAAGTTTCAATAAGATGGGAGATTTAGAAGCAACGATGAAGAAGCACAACATCGATATTGATTCTGTTAGCACTGAGATTCACCCTCCGACTGCAAGAGGATAAGCCAAGTACCCATCAAAAAGGTAAATGGATTAAAATGGTTCGAGTAGGTGGATCAATGAGACTGCAAGGAGAGGAAAAGATAACAAAAGTAACTACAGATCAATTCGGGACCATTGGGCTATGGAGTCATAAGTATCGTGAATAATGAAGGAATTCAAACTTCTTATCAGACAAAGGATTTATGTGGTGATGAGAAAAAAGAAGACAAAAAATGCTTGAGTGATGAACCATGAAAGATGGGAAAGATGACAACAGATCGCCTCAGGAATTCATAGATCAGAGAGATGCTACATCCAGACAAGAAGAAACATAGAAAACATATGATGAACCATGAAAGATGGGCATGATGACAAAAGATCCTCCATCACCTTAGGAATCCATAAATCAGAGAGATTAGATCCAGACAAGAAGAAAAACATAAAATATTCGATGAACCATGAAAGATGGGCATGATGACAACAGATCCTCCAGCACCTCAGGAATCCATAAATTAGAGATATTACATCCAAACAAGAAGAAAAATAGAAAATGTTTGAGCGATGAACCATGAAATATGGGAAAGATGACAACAAATCCTCTACTGCCTCAAGAATCCATAGATAAGAGAGATTACATCTAGACAAGAAAAATAGAAAAGAATGTAAACTAAGAGGATAGTCTGATAAAAAAAACTCAAAGGAATCTTCAATAACACAATATTTACAATCCAAGCCCTCAGGATTACAACTGAAAAATACAGATCCTTGCTCCTAAAACTCTTTGGGCTCTCTAGCCTCTGAAAACACCTCCCCCATCACAAAACATAAACTGATCTATTTATATTAGATAATTCCACAACTGTCAGGAGTGCAATCTATCCACCTCGTTTAAAGATTTACGTATTTGCATCCTTATATCAGACTGTGCATGTATCCTTCTGTCAAATGAAAGCTCAGATAAACATGGGCCTGCAGGAGAAACCATTTATAGGGGTACCTCGGGCTAACAGTTCTGTCTCCACGGCCAGACCCTCCATGCCTTCTATTTATAGAGTGAGTCGAGGTTTCAACCACCACGCCTTTTTCATTAAATTATTTTTTTATTGGGATCACAACGAGGCTTAATGCCTAGGGGGTGGCCACGTGATGCTCTCAGATTTTTCATTTTATAAGCATGTGAATGGGGGCCATCATATGCAGTTTGGATGCACACAGATTTTGAGCCCGCAATTCACCACTTTTATCCACGTAGCTCTTTCGCTATACCATGGTTTCGATTGCAGGACAACTCAAGGATTTTAGCACTCGAGCAAGTTGTGTCCCCGCAATGAAGCGTGGCCATTGATCTAGTCGCGTTCCACGATCTGGGAAGCCCTGCCAATTTAGCGCCCTTGCTAAATTTTATTCGCCTGCGAACTTTAGGATCATTTTAACCACGCTTGTAGGTGGCGCTAATTTTGGGATTGAACAAGAACACTTCCTGGAGGATGATCTAACATGGTGGACTGATATTACTATGATGACGTGTCATGAAAAAAGAGTTGACATGTGTCGACACCAGATGGATGCTATGTGTCATGACAGATGAGAGCACCACATGTATGAACTGATGACTGCCACGTACTTTGGCATTTCAGATCTCGGGGGTGGTCTGAATGTAGAGATAGAGATCCGAAGTGAATCATGACCATCGATCTGAGGAGGAAACACGATAGGGATCTGTGGACTTTAGGAGAAAGTACTTCGGAGGAAAACAGGATTGGAGAGGTTGAAACTCCCGAAGCCTGAAGTTCCGAAGTAAACTACCACTGATAGATTTGGAAGGACACGCGACAACGATCGATGGACTTCGGGAGAAAACACTCTGAATGAAAGTGAGAGGGTAGAAGCTGAAACTCCTAAAGCCTGAAGTCTCGAAGTAAACTATCACCGATATATTTGTAAGGGCATGCAACAACGATCGGTGGACTTTAGGAGAAAAAATTCCGGATTAAAGTGAGAGGGGAGAAGTCAAAACTCCTGAAGCTCGAATTTCTGGAGTAAATCATGATCGTCCGATAAAGAAGGACGTGTGGCACCTGATATTTAACTCTAGGGATTCTGTTTGGCGCTAGACCTCGTGCAAATTTTGTTAGGATATTTAGACACTTAGGAGTTAGTTAAGATCTACTTGGTCTAATATGTCGTTAGGTAAAAGTGTGTTTCTTTAGTATGCATTAGTATGC
>JASDQU010010938.1:275963-289261 GCA_032191745.1 Picea mariana | reverse complement strand
CCTTGTCCCCGTTGTTATAGTGTACAACTGGTCTTGGTATTCTCCCTCCATATTATTTTATGTTGGTTCTATGTACATGGGTCCTACATATGGGTCCAAAGTTTGAACTACCTTGATTCCCTCAGCTTCAAAATTCATGGTGTCTTTCTTTAAGTCGATTACTACATAATTGTCATAGGCCCAATCGATGCCAAGTAGTGCAAGGTAAGGGTCCTTGTCTCCCATGATCTCAATGACTTCAAAGTCAACAACTATTTTTACTCCTGCTACATCGATTTCCATGTTCTCCAGTCTTCCTATGGGGAAGATATAGTATTGGTTTGTCATCCTTAACTGAATTGGGGAATATATCAGTCTTAGTTTTCCTAAGGCTTCCCAAGTCTTCTTAGGTAGAATTTCCACATCTGACCCTAGGTCCAACATGACGTCCTTAATTTCAAAGTCGTCTAACTGGGCTAACAGTCGAAATTCTTTTCCGGTTATCACCTTTATTCGCTGCACTGAATGAGTACTCTTCTCAGGAATATTATCCCTTATCCTTGCTTCTGAGGTTTCTTCATTCCCTAAGACTAGGTACAGCGCATTATGCAACTTTTCTATTAGTTGATCATTCCCTAGAATGTCAAAGAATAATTGAAACCAAGGATCAATCGTGTTTTGAGGTTGCTCAGGCTGTCTTGGTATGATTACAGGGTTTCTGGGTGCAGGCGGTGAAGCAGGGACTTGTGCCATTTTAGGGTAAACAATCGGCTGGGGGGGGTTCTCTTGCATTTCATGACTAGGAATATTCTGGAATACTTCTATGGCATATTTAAAGAACAACTTTTTCTTTAGGGGATCATACCTGTATCCCTTAGGTGATGCTTTCTGGATCTAAGTTAGAGTATCAACATCAGCTCCTGTCTTCGCTCCTCCTCAAGTGACAATATTAAGGTTAGGCAATTTTCCCTTAGAAATACTCTTGATATTTGAACTGATAAGGTTAGTTCCTCTTTGTCGTACTCTATCTTCTCACTTTTCAATTAACTCTGGGCAGTATTCAGTTGTGTGTCCGTTGGTTCTACAGTGAGAGAAACATAGTCACCTTGGATGAGGACAATCTCTGGCCAAGTGACCTTGTTCATCGCAGTTATAAGATTTGCTTGGTCCTCTTCCCCTAGTCCTTCTTCCTCTGAAATCTCCTCTGGCTCCACTTCCTCGACCTCTTCTTGGTCCTTGAGGGTTTTCATTCACCTTGAATGTTGTTCAGTCTAACCTATCTGCAAGTGCATCCATTGATATACATTGATTGGTAGTATGTGTGGTAGATGTGCAGAACTTGCAATGTACTGTGTTTGGTACTGTCGAATATTTTTTCATGAGGGGCACGTTCTTGGCCCATGGCCGTGTATTTGGCATACCTCACAACATTCCATTATTGGTGTTGCTTGGACTCTTGGGAAAGCATGATATGGGGTGGGGTGATGGAATTATGAATTCGTCGACACTTGCACAACTCCTCCCATGGGTCCTGGCAGGGTTACCATCAGATTCTGAGGAGGTCCCAATCCCCTCATTCTCAAAAAATCGTTCACTAGATGACCTTCCATATAACATCCAATGCACCAAACCTGTGGTCGTCCTGGACTGGGTATCGTCAGCTCCTGAATATTTTCTGTAAGTGATGATATATGCCCTTGTAGTTGTTCCAGATTCGCATCTACTGGGGTCAGGTTTCTCTCAGGATCCCAGGGTATACCGCCATGGATTCAATCTTCATTGATTGTTCCAAGGAGTCTGTTAACGTGGCTATCCGCTGTTGCATTAGTGGAATCTGAGTAAGAGGCAACAACCCATGAATGTACTACTCCCTTTGATATTGTTCGTGTATTGGATATGCCAACCTCCCTATGGCATATTTAAATTTCTGGTTGTACTCCCAGGTTGATTCACCTTCCCTCTACTGGATCTCACGCAACTCAGATAGAGCCTTTTTTTCTGACTGAGGTAGTTTGAATTCTACTATAAACCTCGTTCGTACCTAGCCAAATGTGAACGCTTGACCTTGCGTCCCTGGAACTCCTGGTTCAATTATCTTCGTCTACCACTTGAGAGTGCAACCACTCAAGGTAGTTTGGAACTCAACCAACTTATTCGCATTTGGAGTCCTTCTTGATCTCTAGATTGCTTCGCATAGGAACCAGTGTTGCTCAACGTCTTCATCTCCCTTCCCCCAAAATTCTGAGTATCGGGCAATCGAACCTCTTGCATGGCTGGCCATTGTTGATCATGTTGTTCGTATCAATGTGAACCCTAACAGTCCTTCGTGTGATCTACCGATGGATCCCAATATCCTCCCTGTACCCTCACTTCCTAGTTGTGACTGACTAACTAATTGTATTGGAACAGAACTAGCATGCGAAGGTAGTATCGAACTTACTGCTTGTATATAAGGCACTTGGGGTATGGGTGATTTGGGGCTGGTGTCACTGGCTTCAGGGCAGTTTTCTTTGATCTAGGGGGTCTCTTTAGCTTCCACTGGGATGATCTCTTCAGTCGAATTCCCGATCTCTCCTATTATCGGGGTTGAATCTTCTCTTTCTCCTCCGAGATTCATGGTGGCTTCCTCCTCCCTTACATCTGTACTTTATCCTTCTCATCCCACTTCCTGGGGACTTCTTTCTCTCCTCGCTTCTCTCTCATTTAATCTTTGACTGGCCAATCATTCTTGTCTTCTCATATTATGCAGTTCTTCCATCTGTATTTCCTCTACTTCTCCCGATCCGTCTTCTTTCCTCAACTATTCAGACTGTCTTGCGGCTTTCTTGATCTTTCCGCACCACCACTTCTCAACTATGGTGGCTCTCTTCAAAGCTCGTTCATCCCTTGAGTCCATTTCTTTTTGTTTCCTCCCCATTTGTCAAAGAACCCTTCCCCTCTCTCATGCCATGACTCTCACCCCGTCTCACCCTACCCCAAGCGAGGGTGTTTACGCTGCCATCTCGGTCGGGGAAATAATCAACATCCCTTCCTCCATCAAGAAAACCTTAATCCACAGGGGATTTCTCCCAACAGTCTTCCCCTTGCGCCTTTCTTTAAAATTTCCTCTACCCATGAAAAGGAATGTTGGTTCTCAGCTGCAAATTCAATTATGTATCCCTTTAGTGTGGTGCTAACTCAGAAACCCACAGCTCATGTAAATGGGCAATCCAGCCTCTAGAGTGTTGCTAAATTTTCATTATCCCAAGCATAGATATTCTTGGACCATCCCTGGAACTCTGGAGCTTCCTGGAGCGTCTTTATCCAATGAGAAAATTCTTATGGGAATTTAACGTAGAAAATCTCATACTGGTCGCTCGATCTTTCTAATTAAAAGATTGCTTCGCGACTGTTTTCCACTGATTCTCTCCTTAGTTTCGCTTCTTTCCATATGAAGGCATCACAGTTCCTTTCCCACCATTTATCAATGCCAGATCTATGGATCGACGGCAACATTCTCCCTACAAGTTCCCTTCTAACACAGGTCCCAACAATGGAACCATTTTGTTGGCGCGAATTTGATCAGACCAAGGTCCTTCTCAGGTTGCCAACAAAAGGTACCATGTAGTCTAGAGCACTGGCATTTTCATCTCCTCCAAAGAGAAGAATTCTCACCCGAAGTGCTACTGAGACAGATAGATAGGGAAGGGTAGGGAAAAGACTAAAGAGGATCCATAGAGCAGTCATAACTCATTCATGTTCTTGCGCAAGAGACATTAACAGATCTGGAACATATAAATGCAGGAATCGAACCTACTTGCATCGAGAGCAAGCATTTAAACATTGAACCGTCAAATAGAACTCATAAGCTATAAGGAAATACTGTAATGCATAAGTAAACATACAAAGATGCAACATATTTTGAAATTTGGTTTTGCTTCCTATTATCTTTAGGATATTTCTCTCATTACAGACTCAGAATTACATAGCAAGGCTCAGTACAGACTCTTGGCTCTGAACTCATGCCGCAGAGCTCTAATACTCCAACTGATAGGTCCAATTCATTACAGACTCATAATTGTCTTCTTTCGACTTACAACAATTATCAACAACTAATCCCAAAACCTGGTGACTCTGACTAGCCTAACTCGACTCAACCCAGCCAACCAACTTATGAACTATCGAACGAACAGACGAACCAACCAACCAACCAACCAACTTTTTTACAATTATGTTCAGCCCTATATACATCTAGGTTGTGTCTTCCTTCTTGGCTTGCACATTTTCTTGTTCTGTTGCAACCGTTTGTTTCTTCGCTGGCGTTGTGCTGACTTCCACAAATGCTTTCTGTTGCTCTTTCTCCCAATCTCTGATGGAGTTTGCGCAACTCGTGCTTAGTCAAAAATTGCATGATTCCTTCTTAAAAATGAAGGGCCCAACAGAAAGGACCTGACAAAGAAAGAGGATCAAGATATCTGAAACAAATAAATGACAAAGGCATGACAGGTGTTACTAAGAAAGAACACCAATGACGTTGTTCCCTTTTAAGAGGGAGGGGATTGTAATACCCTTGTTTCCCCCAAGTTGTAATTAATCATTAATTATGATCACCATACTATGGCATGGGAACAATGTAAATGTATTATTGTTTATATTTCCAATAACTTACTATGGGGGTGAAGCCTTGAAGTACTGGGCATGAAATCACTAGAGGAAAGAGTGAGTAAACTGTAGAGAGGGTTCATTAGTTCAAAAGAACCAAATTCTCTTTGTTGAAATAATAAACCTCATCTGGATTCCAAAGAGGAAACAGTTAAGGAAAGAAGGACCAGTGGTTGAACAATCAACTACCCCAATGAATGGAATCATGGAGGTTCTGGTTGAGGAGAGAAAAAATTGTCAGCCTAAAGTACCATAGTGGGAAGTTTTTCCTGAAGGCCCAGACTGACCCGAGTTTCCTTCTAGCATAAGGAACAAGACAGGTAGAGAACCTTCCTGAAGGGGAGAAAAGACGTACAATGAATACATGCAAAGATAGACAAGAAGGAGACACACCCGGAGAGGGAATGTGAGACCCAGATATGCTAAGAGGAGGTGGCTCTTGTTAGTAGAGAGAAACCAGAAAACCTAACATGAACAGGAGGTCATGAGCTTGATGCTGAGGGAGCCTCTGAAAAACCTCACAGAGGCCTTGACAGAGAAAGAATCTCTGAGAAACTGCAAAAGTTCCCTAGTGATATCATGGTTTCACATAGGGGTGGACAAAGCGCTAAGAATGAATGCCTCTGAGCCTATGGTTGGGTGGAGAGGCTAACACCCACAATCAGTTGGTCAGATATCAACTGTATAAGTGTTTCGTTTACCCTGTGCACTTAGATTTAAATGCATGTTTTGAATGTCTAAGTTTACTTATCTCTGAGTTAATTGGGTAATCTTATGTTATCTACTTTCAGAGTTATATGCATGTGCATGCATTTTATAGTTGAACAAACGAACCTTTGATATTCTATAAGTTTCAAATTGTTTCTCTTCTGTAATTCTGGTGCAAGGAATACACATATACCCATCTGAGTATAAAATATCAAAGGAGAGACATGTGCACAGTGTGCAGGGCAAACACTTAGTGAAGTGTTGAAAGGTTCTCAAGGTGAGCGAGCACAAGGAGTGCGTGGGAGACTTTTATAAGTCTCAAGCTAAGGAAAGATAGCTATATTTAGGTCTCGAAAGGGAGAATTCATGTATTTGGAGAGCGAGCAGACGAGATCCATTTGGGAGGAACCAAAATCTTTCATGACCGTTGGGTTTGTAGAAGAAGCATGAGTGTTAACCTCTCGAGTCTTTTGGACTTCGCGAGTTCAGCGGATGTTATGTGTTCGTCGTAAAGGAAGATAATTATCAGAAGTCCCGGAGCCCAAAGTTAATCTGGGTCATTGGTAGTAGAGGGACATGTGGTCCTCATATCAATTGTTGTTCGGAAGTCCAGTTCTCTGATGAAATTGAAATACAATCACAAGAGAGTGCAAGTTTCACGAAGCTACGAAGGTCAGAGAAAATACTGGCCATTGGCATCAGGTGCACGTGGCGACTGATCGAGTGTGGTTTGTAGTTCGGCACTCCAAAATATCTGAGGTGTGTTACACTTTGGGTTGAGAAATCCCGAACGCTGGAGTAGATCTCGACCACCCACTATAGAGTGCACATGGACCGTTGATCAGAGTTCCCTACATGTTCAGAGTTCGAAACTCCAGAAGTAAGTGTGATTCAAGGTGAGGAAACCTATGAACACCAAAGTTACAAAGTGATGTGAAACGTCGATTTGAGAATGCATCGGGATCCCTCCTATCCATTGGATCCAAACTATAGTCATCAGTTTGGCGAAGTCTTACTCTGGGAGGACGACGATGTCATGACATTAAAATACATGAATTCTGGAGCTGCAAATAAATGTGAACTGTAGATATAGAGACCCTTTGAGATCTCTCTAGACCATTAGATATAGACCATGGTCAACCCGATGTTGACCACTATGGAAGCAAAGAGGAATTCACACCATGAACTCCCAAAACGTTGAAGTTACGAAGTAATAGAGGACATAGATCCAATGATTACTTGGACACTCCTTGACTATGAGATCGAAAGTCTTGGAAGGTCATTAGTACGGGATGACATGGAAATCTAACATCACCTAGGGTGAAGTGGACCCACGAATGACATGCCATGTGTCACCTTGATTCATACATTTTGCAGACCCTATATGTCCATTAAAATGTGACACATGTCACCCACTGAAGTGGCGATGTGTCATTGTTGCCTTGCCTCATCACCTTCCTGAAACACATTCATTTTTCTTACTAGCGGGTGGAGTACTCAGGACCCACATGTCCTTAATCTAGTGTTTAATACATCACCTCAAAAAAAGGGTGAATCCTTTAGGAGTTCGGGACTCTGGGAATCTGGAGGATAGGCATGCAGAAAGGAGAAGAGATGTTCAACACCGAAGCCTCAAAAATCTAACTTCCCTCTAACTCATGTGTTAAATGAAGACCGTCTCCCTTCGTTAGATTAAACAGTGGAAAAACCTCCCCGTGGATGTAGCAACTTGGGGACAATACGAATGAGGTGGAGCCACGTGGACCATGTCTGATAAATGTACGAAGAACTTTGGGAGGCCATAACTTGCAACCCAGAGCTTGGATTTGAGCATGGTAGCAGTTGTTATAACGCTATGGGTGAGTAGAAGAGGATGCAAACCTCAGACATAGGAATTTGAGATGTTTAAGGAAAGTGAAATTTAAATGCCCCATTCCTTAAAAAGGTACTTAAGGGGTTGGGTGTGTTACAAACTCCCATGGTGACATATCTGAGGAATTTGAGAGACTCTGATTCTGATCCACTAGACTCGTCCCTATACCGACAGTTGATTGGCTCATTGATGTATTTGGTTAATACCCGGTCATAAATTTTCTTCTCTCTGAACACATTGATCCAATTCCATGTGGAAAGTAGACATGAGCATTGGATAGTTTTAAAGCATGTTTTGAGATATCTTCGTGGGACGCTAAATTATGGTTTGAGATATACCTCAAATAGTGGCGTACAACTGCATGGAATTACTTATTCATATTGGGAAGGGAGTGCAAATGACAGAAAGAGTACTTATGGTATATGTTTCAGTTTGGACTCTACTATGATATCATGGGCTAGCAGGAAACAAAATTTTGTTTCACTCAGCACTGCAGAAGCAGAGTATATTGCAACTTGTGATGCTTGTACAAAATCAGTATGGCTCCATAAGTTTATTTATGGACTATTTGATTAGGTGTTGTATATGACTATGATATATTGTGATAATCAAAGTTGTGTGAATCTTTCAGAAAACCTTGTGTTCCATGACATGTCGAAGCACATTGAGATCGAGTACTATTCTATCCGTGATAAAGTCCAGAAAGGAGAAATAGTTCTCCAGTACATCTCCATCGATGAGCATAAAACTAATATTTTGACGGAGCCTCTATCCAAGATAAATTTTGCATACTTGAGGGACAAGTTGGGACTCATGGATATTTCTCCCTTGGTTGAGAGGGAAGAGATGACTTCCTCGATTTGGAGGGAGTGTTGATATATGGAATCATGGATAGTCAATGTGCTGGTGGATAGACATTATCCAGGTGGATAATGCTCTAGGATGACATATTGTTGGTGGACATACATTATCCCAGTGGAGAATGGTCCAGGTTGACATATTTTTGATGTACCATGGACAACTATTCTTCTGGGGCATTTCCCAGACAAGTAGAATGGTCTAGGACATCTATTCTTCTTAGACATATGTTCGGATAAAAAGAATGGTTTGTCTCCCTAAGTTCACAATAATTACTAGAGCGGGGAGATTGGTGTAGGAAAAACATTTTCCTTGAGTTCACATTAGTGGCCAGAGGGGGGGAAATGGTCCAGGACAATCATTCTTCTAGGACGTATGTCTGGATTAGAAGAATGGTCCGTATAAGCCATGGCATGGCTTTCAGCATCTGGAAGGACATTCATTCTTCTAGGATGTATGTCTGAATTAGAATAATGGTCCTTGTAGTGCATTGTGTGGATTTCAACATTTGGAGGATATCCATTCTTCTAGTACACATGTCTGGATTAGAAGAATGGTTCTTATAGCCCATTGCAGGGATTTTAACATCTATTGGGACAATCATTCTTCTAGGACGTATGTCCAGATTAGAATAATGGTCCTTGTATTACTCTGTTGAGTGAGTGACTTATGCAAGACACTTTGTTGAGTGCGCTAAGTATAGCACGTGACTTATTCAACATCATGCCTGATTACTCGGATGGAGTATGGCCTCGAGAGATGATGTATAGGATGATATGATTTGATGCCAGGAGACTATTGTACTACATGGTGATAGCCTGTGTAGCTATTAGTTGATTGTAGTGGAGATTGTGTGTCTCTGAACAATAGCTATGTGCTACTGTGGTGGATGTGTTCCACTAGTAGTGACTGTGTGTCACTAGATAGTAGTTGTACACTACTAGGAGTGGTTGTGTACCACTAGATAACAGTTGTGATCTATTGGATGGAATTGTAGTAATTGTGTACTACTACATGTTTTCCATTGAGACTACCAGTAGTGTTGAAGGTGTTTCCTAGGTTGGTGTGCCAACCAGTAGTGTTGGAGGTGATTTCCATCTAGATGGATAGTGATGATGATGATGTTCATTACTTGATTTTCGTGATCAATATATAGCTTGTGTGGCTATGATGATGTTAACTATATAATGGTCTACAAGACTATGTGAGCCTTACCCATACCATGTGAAATGGATGGATGTGTTTGAGACCATTACAGTGAATACCTCCCTAGCTAGGAGGGAGTGTTGATATTATGGTAGATGTGGGAGGTATTAACCTCCATGTGTAACCTATGACTAGAATAGAATATTCCTAAAGTAAGAGAAACCCTAAACAAATGTGTATAAACTCTAGAAGACAAGTTGCTTCAGTAAAAGAATTAATATTAAATTATTATCCTGCAAAAGGAGAAGTTGGCCTAGACAATTGACAAGGAACATTATAAATAGAGGGAACTTGAGATCATTTGTACACACTCACCTCACTCACTCTCTCAAGTATAGCGCAAGTTTGGAATTTTAGCTGCAAGAATGGAAGGTGGATCTTCTGGGGTGATTCTTGGTCTCTCTCTCTCTAGCATTATCTAGCCTAAGATATGCGCCCTACCTTCTAGCATCTCTTGGTGGTATTCTTCATGACATTCTTGGTGGTATTATGATATTCTTAGTGGTATTCTTGGTAATTTCAACTGCAACTATTGCAGTTGAGCACTCTCCTTGTTTTTGGGTTTTGGGACTTTTTTTGGTGCACCATCTTTGGAGAAATATGTGCTCTTAATGGAATTATGGGATGACCTGGGTTCTACCACAGTTCTCCAAAAAAACCCTTATCAGCATCGGCCCTTCTAGTAAACTAGAAGGCTACACCACACACGGAGTACATAACACAGTCTCACCCACGATGGTTTATGGGGGACTATAGGACACAGATGTCTGCAATCATGGGGGGATTGGGGGATGTTCTTTCTTACTTATTCGTATATCTACTTAACCATGCATTCTATTATACTATTCATCAGATCCATTCATTCATTTATTCATTTGCACAATAATCTAGTGTGCGCTATAAATAAATCATCTATCTAACCATTCAATGATAATTGCATAAACAGTAACACATTGGAACACATTTCACACATGGTTTTACCATGGTTCGCCCCCCTGGGGCTATGTCGATAAAGATATTCTGCTTCTTTTCTTATTCATCAAATTTTGTTGCACACATTACATCATAGTAAAGAGTAGTGAGGCGGACTAGGATTGCACCAAGCTCCAGATATTGCAACTTGACCCTCAACTAATTCAACCTCATCCGAGCTCTACATCTCTCAAAACAGACTCCAACTCACAAATACTCCAAAACAGGTTCTCCAAAACAGACAAGATACTACTACGGATCAATAGATGCCTATGATAATGATTGATGACTGATGATATTCTAATCTCCCTCATACCCCTTATTTATATTACAAAAATGGGTTAGAAAACCTTAAAATACACCCCAAAGCCCTAACCCTAACTAGGCTAGGTTTGTCCACATTTGTGCTGGATTTCCGCAAATCCTACCACACGCACTTCTTTTCCTCAAAATGTGGCACGTTGTTTTGCCTCACTTGTTGGAATGTTCTCCAAACATGCCTGCTCCAGTAGGCCGCTAACACTAACATGTGGCTTGTCTCAGGCCACTTAGCCTCAGTGCACTCTCTGCGGTGCTACCTCCAGCGCATGAAACTTCTTTCCTAATGTTGTCACTTTCTCTTTGGCCTCTTTGCTCTTCCCTGCTAATGTCTCCAAACTCTACGTTGTTATGTGCTCTGTCATCACTTCTTTACTTTTTGCGAGTGCCTTCTCCCATCTTCCTTTTTTTGTTTGGAGCTCATCTATCATCCCTTATGTTTGTTGTTGAAATGGCTCCAACTGAGCCTACCTTGCTTCTTTCTTCTTCTGCATAGTCTTTACTTCTACCTACAAGTTTTTTAGTTCCTAGGCAACCTTCATTCTAAGGGATATATCCATGGTTTTATGTATCTTCTTCAAATCCTGAACTGCCATGTTCAGGTTTTCCTCCCTCTGCTCCAGTTTTTGGATCATTTCATCCTCTTCTAGGCTTGTCCAAACATGTGTAGTCTTGTTATACAGTTCTTCCACTTATTTAACCTCCTGCACTATAGTATATACATGCACAATAGCCTCTTTCTCTCTCTACTCCCGCACTTTTGGAGGTGTGCTTAGAGTTAACTTCTTTGTTAACTCTGTTATTTCTTTCTTGTACCTCTCCATGGTCTGTGCAATTTGTTGTGTCTTCACTTCTATTGTAACCTCTTATGTATGTGCACAGTCGGGTATACTCTTGTATATTTCTATGAGCTTCTTCTTTAAATTGTCTACGCATTACTTCTCTTCCTCCTTTTCCAATGTGATTTTTTCACATGTCACTTGTAGAATCTCCTTTAAATCACGGTCGATCACTAGATTGGTGGCATGCACCCTAGCTCTGGACTATGCTTTCTTCATTACACTCTCTTGTAGTCCATATAGCACCTTTGTGGGTATTTTCGCCCGGACCAACTCCATATGCTCCACATCCTTTACCGGTCTCTGCACTGTATTTTCATCCAAATCCAACATTTCTTGTGTGACTGTGAATCTGTCACTGCTCACTACTATTGTCTTCATGATATCTTTCTGCTCTTTCTACGCCAATGATTCCTGTTCTTTTTATGTCTGTTGCACTATTGGATGATGTGTTATATTTAGTTGTAGTCTTTGCAATATGTCGTGTACCTCTACTAATTTTTCCATGATTTATTCCCTTTGCACCTCTGTTGTGCATACTACATCCTCTCCTCTGTCTTAGACTTTGTCTACTACCAACTCAGAATCATCCTCTGTAATAGTGATAGTTGGAGGATTTTTATGATACTTCATCTTTTTCCTGATTTTTGCCTCCTTTGTTCCCATTCTCTTCTTAGTTTGGGTTGAGGTTTGCGCCTCAGTTTTCATCTTTGTTGTTTCCCCATATTTTTATTCCTACGGATGAGAACTATCCTTCTCGCCATCTCCTTTAACTTATGTCCTTAATACTATCTCTTTCTTTCTAGGCTTTTTGTTGGCTACAATGCTTCCTGAAGCTTGGTCGTGCTCTATAGCCTTCCTAGTATTTTTGGCAGAACTACTTGTCTTTTTGGATGTTATTGCTTCTACTGGATCCTTAGGTTTGGTTCCTTTCTTTTGTGTTGTTAGAACCTTCCATTGTGCAGACCAGTCTTTCACAATTTTGTCTACCTCTTCCCTTGATGTGCAGTATCTCATTTCCATCCACTTCTTCTTTGGGTCCCTTGTGGCCTGGATCCATAAATGATGTCTTGAAGCTTTGAAATTTGCAATCCCTTCATTTCCTTGCATCACTTCAACTAGGATCCTCTAGACATTGGTTGTATTTTGTTGCATATCCTCCAAGAACATGGAGAATACCGCGTGGTTATCCTACTGGTTCTTGGGATCCTTTTCCTCCCGCAAATTTTTGTAGCACGTTGCATAATATTTCTCCTTCCTGTCTAGAAAAGTTGAAAACTTGGGCTCCTACTAGCCCACCAATGCTATCAGAATTATCAATCGGGAGTAATGGAATTCCATTCCATTATCTCGTGCATCTCTACAATCTACTATAAATTGATTCAAAAAGTATGGTGCCTAGTTGAATACTACGCCCTTTGTCCACTATGCAACTATTGCTATTACTCTTGTTGGGGCTTCTTCCTTTCTACATTTTCTCAACAGTTTGCAGACCATTTGTTTTATAGAAATTTTTTTTGCTTGGTCATTAATATCCTTGATGATTAGTCCTTGGGTTCCCCTCTTTGTCCCGAACTGTGTTTTCACTTCCTCTGCAATCTCTTTATCATTGGCTTTATTGTCTAGGTAGGCCTTTGGCTTTACCCTGTTGGTAGGCAATCCTATGATATTCGATATGAGATCCACATCTATGGGGACCAACATGTCCATCCACATGATACCTCCATGTACCCTGGCCAATACCTATTTCACACATGTTCCCACATTTTTACTGCACCTAAAATGTAGTATGTCCAACATATTCATAACTCCTAAGTTGTAGAGACCTGTAACCCACTATGCAGGCTCCAAAATAGGTTTTCTTATGGGTCCTACCTCACCCATGTTCTCCAAGTACACTTCCT
>JASDQU010010938.1:178510-191019 GCA_032191745.1 Picea mariana | reverse complement strand
TTTTTAAAAATAATTAAATTTAAAAACAAATTCAGTCATAAGATTATATATAGAAAATTATAAAAAATAATTAAATTTAAAATATTTTATTAAATAGATATAAAAAATTTATATATATGAAAAATAATAAAAAATAGATTAACAAATTTTAAAAATAAATTAAAAAAATTGATTAAATTTAAAACATTTTATTACAAAATAATAAATATAAATGAACTATTAATAAAAAAATAAGAATTTTATATAAATTTAAGGTTTTTAAATAAATGACTAAGTTAATAAGTGGACAAACTCAATCCTATATATGATAGAATGTTTTTCCTAAATTTAGTAGGAACTTTAATTATGGAACTTTATCTTCAAGAATTTTGGTCCATTTCAAGATAATCCAAATTGTTGAAATTTTGAAAAATAAAAAAATGGTATTTCATGTGTGAAATAAGAATATACATGTCTACTTTAATATGCTAAAAATGAAAATAGTGTGCATTGTCTAGAAAAAATCTCTTTATCTATCTTATGACTACTTATTATAGTCTTCCAGGGCTCCAAAAGCAAAACCTTTACCTTTTTTTCACAAAAAAAATCCTTACAACCCTATGGCTACACCATTATAAGAAGACATAAACCACAAAGACTTTGTACTCTCTAGAAAAAATATCATTTTCTATCTTATGACTACATATTATAATCTTTCAAGATCCCAAAAGGGCAACATTTACCTTTCTTTCACAAAAAGTTCCTTACAATCCTATGGCTACACCATTATAACAAGACCTAAACCACATTAAGCACATCCTGAAAACTCATTTAGGCTTTAGAATCAATAAAGTGATCTTTATGAGATTGGAATTTGGGTCCCTCCTTTACGCTCTTGGTCAGATAAGGTCCTCTCGTATACAACTTCCTTGAATAGCCAACCAGAATTTGTGTTGAATTCTCTCTATATATGAGTAAAATAAATTTCACTAAAACTGCTTTTTACCTCTAAAACTTGATTCATAATTGGGGATAAACACATATTTTCAATTCTTCATTTATTGTTTGCCCATTGAAATCAATATCTTGGAATCTTCAAATACCTACACAAACATTTTAAACCTGGTCTCACATTATTTTCATTTGAAGCCACAAATCATAAAACTCAACTCGATTATGTGTTCCTTACCCAATAACATATTTCAAAGTCATATTGTGTGTAGACTCAAAGAAAAGAATAGCTCATGCACCACACATGCATGAAGTTCCTTGACATGCTCCATCAAAGAATCCCCAAGCCTTTCCATAATCAATGATTGGTTCCTTTAAGATTCTATGATGATTTTCTTTCAAAGGCTTCTAACTCCCCTCAAAGAATACTCTAATTTTGTGAGCAATTTGTGCAAGTGTCATATAAATACCTTGAAAAAACATGTTGTCTCTCAAACACCAAATCTCCCTAGATTACAAAATATGGCAATGCCTTAAAGGATTTTTTAGATTTATCTGTTATCTATGAATAAAGGTATTCTACCAAAGTCAAGTGATCTCATTTCTTCCTCCTATTTCAAATTTGTAAAAGTTCATTATGAATTAATCTAGAAAAAGAGTAGGTAACAAAAAGAGACAATCCATAAATTCCTCACTACATTTGCATAGGATGCATCATCTTACCCCATGTTTGCTCCTCTTTTGGCCATTGTTCCATGTTAATTATTTTGTTAGCCAAACACAACAAGAGAAAAAAATAATTCTTTTAAAGGGATTTTTTATTTCCAGACTACCTTCCACCTCTAGGCTCTTTCTCCTTCCTAGGATTCTTCCATCTTTGATGAGTAACCAAGTTTAGTTGTATACTCCCTTGATCCTTTTTTTTTACCATTTGATTAAATCTTCTAGATCTAATAAATTTATGGCGTCATGATTTGACAATTTTATGTATCAAGTCCATTCCTATGCTTTCTCTTCCTATAAATTCAAGACTTGTATTAATTTGAAACCCTAAGACCAAACATTTATTCCATTAGGATTTACTACCTCTTCGAGTACAAATAATTTATTAGAAATTTTAACAACCCATAAATATCTTTACAACCAATCCAAGAATCTTCCCCAATCCTCCCTTTCTTTCCTCTTCCTACTTTCCAAGCTACCCAATTTCCAATTAAGGGAAAGTCCCTAACCAAGACTTTCCAAACAATTAAAGCTCTTTGAGTACTTTCCCTTTTTACTCTAAACCAATATTCCATGGAATTTCCTTTTAAAATGCTTTAATTTCATCACTTATTCCCATAGCTCTCAATTGTAGATTATTCTCTATGCCCTTTTGCAACGAAAACCATACTAAACACATATATATTCCTTAGACCCCATCCATCTACTTCTTAATTGAGATTATTCTCTATGCCCTTTTGCAACGAAGGCCATACTAAACACATATATATTCTTTAGACCACATCCATCTACTTCTTTTAGTGTTACAACTCTTGTACATTTAACTAAAGGAATTCCATCATTTTCCCTTTTCCATGTCTATAAAAAAAATAAAACACTTTTCTCTAATTTTATTTCGAATACTTTTGGGTGTATGTGTAATGGACATCCAATATACATGTATACTCTCTAAAACAATCTTTATGAATACTATTTTTCCACCACCTTTATCAAGACTACTTTTCCACCACATGACAACCATTTGTTGCACCAAATTGATATTATACTTACAATTTTGTTATATATCCACATCCAATCAACATACTTATAATCACTGGGTTTTAATTTAAAACCTAGATACCTTACACCTAAATCAAGATCAAAATGATCCATAGGAAACAAGTTAAATACTTGCATATTTGGATTTTCACCTCCTCTTCTATACCATTGAACAAGGTTGAGGACTTCATCATGTTGACATCCATACTCGTGTCTTTGTAATATATCTCTAAAACCTCCTTTATGCTTCCCAATGCCTTGATGGAACCTTGACCAAAAATCATAATATCATCCATGAAAAGGAAATGTGAAATAAACACTAAATATTATATCTTTATCCTCTCATTTCCCCTCTCCTCCTTGCATCTTTAATTAACATGCTTAACCCTTCAACAAGTAATAGAGATAGAAATGGGGATAAGGGACATCCTTATATGAGAATTCTCAAGGGCTAAAAGATCTAAACGAATATCCATTTATTAGAATAATGAAAGAGGTTGATGTCAAACATCCCATGATCCAACAAACAATCTACAAATTCATACTCATTTGTAGTAACAACAATCTAAGATATAGCTAATGACCTTATCATAAGCTTTTGCAAGGTCAATTTTCATCACAAATATTGGATTTTTTTTTTTGTCTTAATTGAGTGCATTCCTTCCCATGCTATTCCCATAACATAGTGAATTTGATTATTGAAAAGGAATCCAAATTGTTCATTTGAAATAACATAATACAAAATAACTTTGAGCTTGTTAGCAATAATTTTAGAAATGAGTTTATGAATAAGATTGCACAAAGAAATAGGCTTGAATTCTTCAAAGGATGAAGGGTCTTTCCCTTTGTGGATAAGAGCTATAATGGTGACATTTAATTCTACCATACCTTCCTCGATTGTCTAGATTCCTTAGCCAATCCTAAGATATCAGCTTCTGGCACGTCATAAAAACCAAGATAAAATTCAGTCATCCATCCATGAAGGTTGAGAATCTTTTCCTTTTTGACAGAGTATATGATTGCTTTGATATCTTCCTTTGTGACTTCAACTTCTAGTTCCATGTTCATTTTTTCATCAATGAGTCTAGGGAAGAGCCTTAGTATTTTCATTATTTAAACAATATTAGCACTCTAAATATCATTGAAGAAGTTTTTAAAGTGTTGTTTATCATCTTCAACAATTTTCCCAAAGGATTTGGTCCTTGAGCCATTAGTCTTGCATATTTCTCATATTGTATTGACATTCCTTCTATAATTTACACACTTCTGAAAAAACTTAGTGATAGTGTCCCCTTCAACCAACCATATGGCTCTACTCTCGAGCCTCCACTTTGCCTCCTCCTTATCAAGTAATGTATTCTTTATACCTTTGAGTTCCTTCGGAGTTTGAAATCCCCCCTTAGATAAAAAAATATATATTTTGTATACCTTTTCTACCTCCCTTAGGTACTTTTGTTTTTTCAAAGCATGATTTCATGCCCACTCACCTTTTTAGTCCCTACCAAGGGAATATAGCAATGAGTTTGCTATTGATTTGACATTAATTTGCCTTGTATTTTAAATTTATATGTGTAGTGTAATGTTTAACTTAATAAAACAAATATATATTTTTTGATATAATTAAAATATTTGTTTTTCTCATTTCTCATTGGTTGATATATTCCAAGTCTTATCGTTGCCTTCACGTATTTCAATATTTGAAATTAATTACATAATCAATAAACTTGGTTATAAGTACCTAGTACCTTATATATAAAAAAATTAAGAAAAAATGTAAAAATGCCATGTGTTCTCTCATTATTACTATCCATTTATTTCATTATTATTGCATTTCAATAAACTTGGTTATAAGTACCTTGTACCTTTTATATAAAAAAATTCTGAAAAAAAATAAAAATGCCATGTGTTCTTTCATTATTACTATCCATTTATTTCATTAATTATTGCATTTATGCTTTTCTCTTATCATTAATACAAAATGTACTCCTACTAGATTAACAAAATGATATATATATAATTATGTATGATGACATATGTGTAATTTCTTTTTAATAGTAATTTTGAATTTCTTTTTAAATGAAAATAATTTAGTAAAAATATAGTTAAGTTGAAAAACAAAATGATATAGACAACTTATATATATCTTTCCCATTTAATAATGATTTTGAGTTTTTCTTTAATAAAGAGAAATAATAATTATAGCAAATTCACAATGGTTTTATAGTAAATTGACAATTGTTGGAACACTCTAACTAGTTCAATGATCCCATCTAGGTACACTCTAGTTTCAAATTTACTTGGCAGGGACTAAGCTGCCATGCAACCCTTGTTTAGATTATAAGTAAATTGCTTCATGGTTGAATCATTAGAATTTATATCAAAATGCTTCTATGCCCTTATTACAACGTCTCTAAACTCTTTCTCATTCAACCAAGAATGGTTAAATTTAAAGGGATCATGGGTTTATAGTCTTCAGGTTCTATTTGCCAAAATAAAAAATAAAAAAAAAGGGCAAATGATATAAGGAGCCTACATTTCCAATCCAATATTTCATCTTATCATTTTCTCCATCAAATTTTCTTCCACCAAAAATATATCTAGCCTATAAGATATACCATTCCTACCTCTTTTGGCATTCCTCTAGGTTAGAAAAATTTTTATTGGTTCCAAACCAATAAGCTTTTGGTCTTTATAAAAGTGTAAGGAAAAATCTGCAAGGGGGTCACACCTTGCTATTTCTCCCCATATCTTCCTCTGATTGAGAGTTAGGTTGAGGTCCCCTCCAATAATTACATTATCACCTCTTTGATTCTGCTATCCCATCCCATATAGGGATTTCTGTCCTCATGGGGCGCATACAAGTTTATTATTCTAAGCACTTTCCCAAACTCCTTGGTTCTGACTTATAACACTATTCTTGCTTGCAAAAAATTGGTAGAGATAGGGTAAAATTTTTCCTTTCATTTGGTAACTAACCCTCCTGACAAACCCTCAACATCCACCGAGAAAAAAATTCATTCTTTTAGAAAAGAAGGAAAAAAATCCACATTGTTCGTCTCAACACACATAGATTCTTAAAGCAAAAAAAAATAGGTTAATAAACTACATAATGTGTTTTTAGAGTTTGTTACGTAAGGGCACCCTTGACCCCTCTAGAATTAAAGGATAAGATTATCATTTGGACACAATTTTTTAGATATTTCCTATTCTAAGGATCCCATAGATTGTAAGCTTATTTCCCTCTTTGATTTCCTTTTTTATTTGAATGTTGTAGTGGATATATGTGTTTTCTCCTAATTAAATTTGGGATATCCTTGTCAAAATCTCGTCTCGCTTCCAAAACCCTTGATTCCTCCACAACATATATTTCGAACTTAATTGATATGAAGACTTGATGATGATATTTTGGATTTTGTTTGAGCTACCTTGGTATGGGAATTTGATCCTAAAATAATCTCGATTGGTTGACCCTCATAGGAGAAAGGAACCCCATTTTTTTACCACAAGGGATAGTTTGGTTTCACCCTATGAGAAAAAAACCTAACTCCTTGGCCTAATAACTTCAAAGAGGGTTTTCCACCTCTGGGATTTGCATTTAGAATTAGAATGATATTTAACCCCAGGCTTCCTAGTAGGGGAGTCTAGACCCTTAGAGAAACTACCCCTTAAACCCTCCTTGTTCATAGTAATAGAGACCTTGCACCAAAAGGATTTAAGGGGAGCCATTATGTACATCTTAAAAGAATAAGGGAGGGTCTAAGATAGACATACCTTGATAATTGAAATAATTCCTTGCTTGCAATGATCTACATTGGCTCCTTGGGAGTACTTCATTTACACAATAGGGGTTCGGTCGATTTCTATTGCAGGATGTAGTAAAGGCTCCAAAGCTTGGGCATCTACATGCCTCTCTCCCATTGAATTTTCTAAACAACCCTTCAAAAGACCATAAGAATTTGACCTTTTAATCCATATCTTCTTTTTTTGAAAAAAGACTCCCTTCAGGCTTTTGCAATCCTCCCACAAATGGCCAATTTTGTGACAAGCACCACATCTAAAAGGGAGTTTCCAAAATCCAATTTTTGAGTAAAAGACCAGGACCCCCATTTTATTTCCATTTATGCTAGTAAGCCTTCTCTCAGGTCTAATTCCACCAAAGATTTGAATACCCTCATGTCCTTTTTCTCCCAATAGTTGTCCTCTGAAGAAATGAGGCCCCCTAAAGAGCTTCCAATTCCTTCCAAAATTTAATTGTTCAAGAGTTCTAATGGTAGTCTTGGTAGTAATACCCAATTTTGCTACGAGTAGGTAGGCTCCTTCCATGGATCAAACCCCAATTTTCACTTGTTTAAACAAATACCAAAGGGACCCTATAACTAGTTGTTTGAGAAGGGAATTTGCGTCATTAGTAATCTTCACCAAAAATGGAATCCACCCTTAGACTAAAATATGAAAGACCGACCTAATCGAGAACAAATCTCCACACCACTTCCATCTGTATCTCTAGGGATTCCCCTCTAACATTTTTTCACATAAAATGCTTGACCAAGGCCCTCTCCATCATTCCTTCCACCTCTATCAAGCCCACATCCAGACCAACTACCATTTTTAATTGTTATGGCTTAACCCTAATACACTTTTTTTCCCTTTTTTATGATCCCACAGAATCTCATTTTCACTTGATAAGAATTCGCCACCCCAATTACTGTAGAGACCTAGCTTGATTAAATACAAAATTTTAATTCAATTAACATATAATTTCCTTATGTAAATTATTCATTCACTTCAAAAGCATAAATATTCTGCATAAGTTAAAATCTATCTATAGCATGGAAATAACTCAACAAATCACATATAACTACCTGTTCATGGAAATAACTCAAGAAATCACATATAAATACCTGTTTATGATGCTAATTCCTGTCCATATGGCTGTCCCTTCCCTGCTGCCTTGCTGTTGTCTTGCCTAGCCCGATGAACTGACCAACACTGCCCAAACCGACTATCCACCTAGCCAGTTAGGAGCAGCCTGTCCGGCTCCCTAGCTCCAGGAAACCGAAAGGAATCCTGGCCCCCGTGCCCAAAACCCCGAGCAACCTGGTGCCTCCTGCAATGATACTCACAGTCTGAAAAACTCTCCCACAAAACCAGAAAAACAAAACCAGCCATCAAACCAGTGCTCCCGTCCCCCTCCAAAATGCTTCCTCCCCCCCCAAAATCCAAAATCCTCCTCCAAAAGAATGAATGTCTTCCCCGTAAGGCTCTCCCCCTCTTATCCCCTTTCACCGACTCTTCCTTTCATTAAATTCCTTATCCCTACATTCATTACCTTATCCTCTTATTTAATGTCTTGTCCCATTTATTTAATGCTTCTTATCCTTTTATTCAATGTTTGTTATCCCACTCATATAAGTAAGTTTTAATAAATTAAATTATTAACCCTATTAATTCTTTACTCACATAATTAAAGAGTTGATTAATAATTAATTAACCATTGACAATTATGAACAAATAATTAATGATAATTAATTTAGTTAATATTATATAAGAAACAATTATTGTTTAGCTAACATCTTAGGACAATCAGATTATCAATTTAATTATAATTAATAATCCTTTACATTTATTTAAGCAGGGTCGTTACAATTACCTTCCTTCTTATCACCAAAGATCTTCTCCATGCCTTGCATTGATGCAAGTAGCTTCTCATGACCTAGTCCTCATCTCACACTCACCGACACATCGCCAGAGTGAGGGTTTTCATCATGCTCAGATCTAGAGCTTAGTTGATCAAAGGAAACAAGAAACAATGTAGCCATAGCACAATCATGTCGACATATCTCTTTTTCCTCAAATGATGTCAAATTGGGGCCATTGTTTACCTCCCCTTTCCCTCTGACTAAGGTCCTTAGCTGGTTAGTCCCATCCTAGGCTCTTCCTTCCACTACATGCCTTCCACCCAACGGGTCGTCGATTGAGCTTATATCCATGCCCAGTTGGGGATGGGTCTTCATTCAAGACTTTTATCCTTCTCCAAATGTCTGCGAGCTCCTAATGTGACTTGAAGACCAAGGTGGGTTAGTAGCATTGTCTTCTCCTCAATGGATCATTAAAGGTGTTCCTCCATGGCCATTTGGAACAAAAAGTTTCTCCTAAAACTTCAATACCTTAAATCCCAAATATGCAAGCCTATAGAAAACCTAGAACAATCCTTTCCCTAATCCATGTTGAATTTCAACTTTTACACTTACTTAAAATGTGAGCAATTTTAATTTTAGTTGTTACATCCCTTATTAACTTAATCCTTTATTTAATGCCATTTATATTTTATTAATGTTTAAAATTTAGTCAAAATTTTAACTTTTATTTATTTATTTTGATCTTATATATATTTATTATAATAAAATATTTTACCTGGTAGGAAAAATAAACTCATAAAAATGTTTGAACTCATTCAATTACTAACACAATCCCATCTCTCTATATAACTTAAAATAATAAAATTTAAATATAAAAAATAAATTAATTTAAACAAATTATTTATATGAATCATTTCCAAATTATTTGATATACAGCAAAAGTACGATTAAAGACAATTATATGCATCATTTCTATATCATTTGATGCATGACAAAAGAATCTAGTAAAAATTATCAACAAGTACAAATTATTGAAGTGATTATTAATGAATCTTTTAATACTAGCTACTAAGTAAAATTTTAATAACTGGTAAACAGAGTTACACAAATATGTAATAGAAGTCACTGTCAATTTAAATATAGTTGAAATTCACACTTGAAAGGTAATAAATAATTAAAATTGCAGCGAATAATTTAAATTAAAAGATAATTAAATATATATATTTTTTGAAATAATATATTTAAAAGTTCGTTGGATGAATTAATTGGAGTGGTCGTATATTTTGGACTTTGAAAGTCAAAATTTTAAATAAACAATATATGATATGTTAAAATTCAATATCACCATCCGTACCAAAAAGTAGAATATCTAACCTTCTTGAAATGGAAATATAAATTTTAAAAAACAACCCTCGGTTAGAACATTTTAGGGAATTTTTGTTTTATTATTATATTTGATAGTGGCGGCAATGACATTTATTTGGAAAGCATCGCTAACCACAGGAAACGGGAAGGAGTAATGGCAGGCAACACTTTCACAATAACCGAAGTTGCGATATTATTATTATTTTTTAATAATAAGCGAGGGAACGATTGCTTGCTCGATTCCACGTAGCGAAAAAAAATCGAAGAGGTGTTGAAAAGTGGAGAGGTAGGGCGTGGGAGAGGCGAGTCGACAGGAATCGAAGGCGGAACCTTCTGGACTGTCGCGATGCTTCATCCCATCAAACGAATCGATGTGCTCAGGGTAGAAAATTGTTTGAATGATTGATAGCAAATCATTTTACAACGAAAGGTACAAACTTATTATTTTGTAAAATCTTGAATCTTAGTGACAGCACTCTAGAACATGAGTTCATATGCTCGCCGAAAATAGGTTCATTTAAATAGCTCAGACATTTCTTTTCTTGTATCCCAGGTTTTAGTCATTTAATCATTTTTGTGTTGCAGGTTTCAGTCATTTAATCATTTTTTGCAAAGGTTTCAGTCATTTAATCATTTTCGTGTTGCAGGTTTGCAGGTGATTTTTTCGTCTTGTACTCCGTTCTCCTCAAGTTTATCTGTTGGAGTATCCCTCTTTTGAAATGTCTGAAACAAGTGAGAAAAAATCGCCCGGCTGTTCCTCATTTCCGGCGCTTGAAATGGAAAACAGAAATTCTACAGAGCTTGAGCAGACTCCTTCCCATGCAGAAATGCAGTACAGTACGGCAAATCTTACCCAAGGTAACGAAGAGGCTTCCTCGAAGAAGAAGCCGAAGAGTAACAAGAAAACAGTTGAAGTTACCTCCCCGGTTTGGCTTCCCGAAGGATGGAGGACAGAAATAAGATTCCGAGAATCTGGCGCGACAGCAGGGTCAAAGGATAAGGTATAATTTTAGCATTTATACTTAGGTCATAATGGATTAAAAACTTTTTCATTTTAATGTACACCAATAAAATGACTGTTTTGTGTTTGGATTGCAGTATTATGTCCAAATCTCTACTGGCCTTCGATGCCGATCTAGGCCTGAAGTAACAGCTTTCTTGGAATCTGGAAAGAAGCAAAAGCCGAAGTCCAAGTTGCTGGGAAGCGGTAAGAATGAAGCCGAATCTGCTGCTCCACAGTCAGATAATCGTTTAACTCTCCACATTCCCGATCTCAACTTTCCCCCAGAAGGACTGCCCAGCGACTTGATGCCTGGATTGGAGTATTCTACTTCTCTAAGCAAATCGAATGCCAAAAGAGAACAACAACATCCTGCTTCAGGTATAGTCTCAAATCTAACAAAGGTTGGATCTGTTCTTATAAATGTGTAACATATTCTCGTGTTTTTTGGAATTCTTTAAAGCATTTTTTTGGCTCACCACTCTACTCGTTCGCATCCAGCTTATTGCTCGCTATTTCTTACATCTGTAGATGCTGCGTGTCAATATATATTAGTATTTAGGGTTATCTTGACGAGATAGTGTTCAACTGCTTTACCTCTATTTTGTAGACTTAATATTGGAGTTATGGTTCCGTTTGTGCTCAAAAGACTCAATTATGTTCATATTTAAAAAAATGATGTTTGTTTTAAGAGATAAAATGCTATGAAACTAGGCTGATAAAATGCTATGATGATTCTTAACATTTCTTTTTGAGCTGCAATATTATTACAGATCCTTCTTGAATTTAGCAGCTTGATTTGGTATTAGCATTTTTAAGCAACACATTATCTATAGTCTATTCCGTGTGGAGTACTGAATTATGCATCTGTTTCCAAGTGTATGTGTGTGATAACAAGGAAAGGGATTGTTGTTCCCGAGTCTACACTTAAGGCTATAAAGTGTAGAGTCTAAGCATCTAAAAAGAGTGGAAGAAAAGGAAGGGGAAGAAACAACTTCGGGGGATGAAGCTATGGCCAATCTCTGAGTTGTCTTTGTCTAGCTTCCATATGTTCTTGAATGCTGATATCCCGCTCGATGGTGGCCCATGAACGTTCGAGCTCTGTCCGGGTGGTGGCGGTCTTAAGTATGGTATCGAAAAGATACTGGTTTGATCTTATAGACCGGGTTCGATGTTGGGTTGTCTTACGATGGGTACAGTCATGGGGAGAACAGAGCTTTAAAAGAAGGTGGATGTTTTAAAGTGCTTATCTCAACTTTAGATTATACAGGGAAAATTCAGTGAAGCCAATCGAAGGGTTTAACGAAACCGAAGGCCGTTTTCCGTAACTGAGTTTAAAATCTTGAAAACGAGTGTGAAAACATAGAGCTGTCAACAATGTGGGGCATCAATTTCAAAGGAATCCCACGCTGTAGCAGAAGAAGAAAGGACAGGAATACCTTGATGAAAGCATATAATGTAGAGATCTAAATAATTCACAGGTCTTGTACCTGCTAGTAGCCGATACAGAGGAAAAACTGTAAATAACTAGATACCTAGAATCGAAGTTATACTAAATTGCAGCTAAAACATTCATTAAAGACATATATGTAAAAAATGACATGAAGCATGGAATACAGAGGAAAAACACATAACTCAATCTTGACGAAATATGGAGTCTTCAATTTGCTTTGTATTAATCCTGGATTAAAAGAACTTTCTCTATTGCAATCTACCACTGGCCAAAAGCCATTTCTATTACAATCTTTCCTTTATTTAAACAAAATTCTGAACATCTAGAGTTCCGATCGTTCAGGAAAACTGTCAGTTACAAA
>JASDQU010010938.1:166718-178460 GCA_032191745.1 Picea mariana | reverse complement strand
CTCAACTTTCCCCCAGAAGGACTGCCCAGCGACTTGATGCCTGGATTGGAGTATTCTACTTCTCTAAGCAAATCGAATGCCAAAAGAGAACAACAACATCCTGCTTCAGGTATAGTCTCAAATCTAACAAAGGTTGGATCTGTTCTTATAAATGTGTAACATATTCTCGTGTTTTCTGCAATTCTTTAAAGCATTTTTTTTGCTCACCACTCTACTCGTTCGCATCCAGCTTATTGCTCGCTACTTCTTACATCTGTAGATGCTGCGTGTCAATATATATTAATATTTAGGGTTATCTTGACGAGATGGTGTTCAACTGCTTTACTTCTATTTTGTAGACTTAATATTGGAGTTATGGTTCGGTTTGTGCTCAAAAGACTCAATTATGTTCATATTTAAAAAAATGATGTTTGTTTTAAGAGATAAAATGCTATGAAACTAGGCTGATAAAATGCTATGATGATTCTTAACATTTCTTTTTGAGCTGCAATATTATTACAGATCCTCCTTGAATTTAGCAGCTTGATTTGGTATTAGCATAGTGCTTTAGCATTTTCAAGCAACACATTATCTATAGTCTATTCCGTGTGGAGTACTGAATTATGCATCTGTTTCCAAGTGTATGTGTGTGATAACAAAGAAAGGGATTGTTGTTCCTGAGTCTACACTTAAGGCTATAAAGTGTAGAGTCTAAGCATCTAAAAAGAGTGGAAGAAAAGGAAGGGGAAGAAACAACTTCGGGGGATGAAGCTATGGCCAATCTCTGAGTTGTCTTTGTCTAGCTTTCATATATTCTTGAATGCTGATATCCCGCTCGATGGTGGCCCATGAACGTTCGAGCTCTGTTCGGGTGGTGGCGGTCTTAAGTATGGTATCGAAAAGATTCAAAGCGATGTGGTTTGATCCTATAGACCGGGTTCGATGTTGGGTTGTCTTACGATGGGTACAGTCATGGGGAGAACAGAGCTTTAAAAGAAGGTGGATGTTTTAAAGTGCTTATCTCAACTTTAGATTATACAGGGAAAATTCAGTGAAGCCAATCGAAGGGTTTAACGAAACCGAAGGCCGTTTTCTGTAACTGAGTTTAAAATCTTGAAAACGAGTGTGAAAACATAGAGATGTCAACAATGTGGGGCATCAATTTCAGAGGAATCCCATGTTGTGGCAGAAGAAGAAAAGACAGGAATACCTTGATGAAAGCGTATAATGTAGAGATCTAAATAATTCATAGGTCTTGTACCTGCTAGTAGCCGATACAGAGGAGAAACTGTAAATAACTAGATACCTAGAATCCGATCACCACAGTAGAAGTTATACTAAATTGCAGCTAAAACATTCATCAAAGACATATATGTAAAAAATGACATGAAGCATGGAATATAGAGGAAAAACACATAACTCAATCTTGACGAAATATGGAGTCTTCAATTCGCTTTGTATTAATCCTGGCTTAAAAGAACTTTCTCTATTACAACCTACCACTGGCCAAAAGCCATTTCTATTACAATCTTTCCTTTATTTAAACAAAATTCTGAACATCTAGAGTTTCGATCGTTCAGGAAAACTGTCAGTTACAAATGGAAAATTGGAGCGTTTCATCTCCTCATCTTTGTCTTCCCTCGTAAGGGTGGAGCACCTTCCTTTCTCTGCCCTTCCGGCTCTAGAAATAGAACTAGTTGACATCTATCATTATTTAGCACTAGAAATCTGCCCCTTCGCCTGCTTGATGCAAATGACACACCTCTCCACCAACTGGGCTATCAACCTGGAAGGCTTTGCTTGGTTGCTTGCTTCAAAAGTGTAACAACTCTTCGCCAGTTGTGGCAACCTTTTCCCTACTTGTCGGTCTTCTGTGATGATAGAGCATAATTGTGAACTTGGCTGCACTAGCCATTTGTCCACTTGGACCATATCGACCTGTCTTATCTGAGATATCTCCGCTTTCTCTTTCTCCACGTTTTCTTTGATGTCCAGCAAGTGCTTAAGTATATTGATTTTGCCCAGCATCCCAACACTGCTTTCCTTATCAAGGTCTAGCAAACTTTTACTTATCAAAGCGAACGTTTCCTCACAAGAATTCATCACTTCATTAGCTCTCCCCCTGCTTTCTGATATATTCTTCTCCCAGGCCTTCAGCAAGATATTCCCTCTAGTTTGTTCTGCGATGGATAATTTGGAGCTGTCGACCATCTCTATCTTCACCGTAGCTATAACAGTGTCTTGGAAAGCAACTCAAGCAGCCCCAACTTCTTTTTCCCTCAAGGCAATACTTTCTACCCTTGATCTATCGTCTGAAAGTGGTTCTGAATGGTTCCTACCTTTACAAGCAAGTCTTGTTGAGCCGTTAATACCTTCTGTCGGATTTCGGCAGCTTAGGATCTGAAATTTCTTATGTCTAAGTCTGATTCTCGGCAACGTCCAACTTCGACTGTAATTCTATAATTTGTTGCCCCTGTTGGCTTACCCGTGTTTGGTTGATTTGTGCCGACTGGCGCACCTGCTCAAGGTCGGATTTAAGTTTCTCGATCTTCTACAGATCGGCTATTCGAGCTTGCTCGAGGCTTTTTCTCACCTCATCCTTGGCATTTGCTTCAGTAGTAGCCACTTTAGCTTCCAATTTACTGATCAGGAGGTTCTTTCGTTTCAACTAGGCCTTCAAAGTCCCAACTGAGTATTGATTGGTTGTAGCATAAGCCCCTAGTGTCCCGGCTATCTCCTCTATGAATTCTTCCTCTTTCGTGACCTTCCCATCTGTCATGATTTTAAATTTTTTACCCATTACGCCCTCTTTTTGATATAATTATTGCCTCACCACGACCTTTCTTTTTTTATCAAAGAAAAATTCGTTAGGAGGCATCTCCTCTACAGAAATGGGTGTCAGTTCTTCATTGAAAATCCACCCCACATCAGGATTCCCCTTTGTGAACTATAAGGGTGTGATAATAGCAATCGGAATGCCGATTTCCTTGGATGGTTGTTTCGGGGTGACCTCTGTGACCGACTTGTTTGACGTGAGCGATAGTGAGTCACCCGATCCTTGCGAGGGTATCTCTGCTTGGCCTTGGGCTTGCTTGCCTGGTGTGCCCTTTTCGGGGTTTCCTTCTTGCTTGTGGGGGCCTTCGGCTCCTTGCTCTGAGGTTCCAACCTCCCCTGCTTTCCCTTGGTTCTTCTCCTCGCTAGGACTCGAGTCCTTTGCAACTTTGGCTTCCGTTTGCTTTGTAACTGGAAGCTTTGGGGCTTCACCTTGTAAAATCTAGGGGAGATAACTCCGTTGGTGCTCCTGGAATTTCAAAAAATCGGCCATATCTCCGGGTGGCAGGGCTTGAATCTGACTTAGGACTTCAGAGAAGGACCTCGTGCCCCAGAATATTTCATCATGAGGGGAATCCTCATGTTCATATCTCTTCAGGCCGCAACTCGACAGGTGATTGCTCACAACCTTACTAAGGTCGTGCTTCTTGAACTCAATATGCACCAGCTTCATTTCTTCTAAAGCCGTAGCCTCGGCTTTGGCATGGCCAAAATCTAACAAGGAATACGCACCAATATGAATAGGGAAGGGTGACCATACCTTTTTTGATACTCCTTTGAGCTCTTTGCTTATTCCGCCGAGCACAGTCTGTCTGGCGATCTCACGACATAATAGCTTATCAGGAAGGAATAGTGGGAGAGCATATGGAGGGACAGAGGTGCCGAAAACCCTGATATACAAAAATTCCGCCTCTAGATACCAATCTTCCACGCTGCTTAGGTTCGTCGCAACGCTATCTGACATCCTGGGAGGCGGCTGGCCAAAGATGATGACATGCAATGACACCATTATCTAGTTGAAGATCTCGTAGATGAATTCTTTGGCCTTATCCTCCCAAAGCTTCGAGTGGTAGACATGAATAGGCTCTGTATTATATGGAGCCCAGCTCCAGTTCATTAGTGGGAAGGGTGTCATGAAATAGATAGCATCCACGATGTAAGCATACATAAAGAACGAAGTTGCTTTCTTACTTGCCCTCTGTGCTCGATATTCAGTAATTTGATTGGTCAGACTGTTGGACAATAGTTTGGCCCAGTCAAAGGAGAAACCCTCAGTGACTGTATGAATGAGTGGCACCCATGGGAGGAAAAAATGGGTAGTGTCTTCCTTCCCATACAACCTGCAGGTCATCATCGCTATGTACTTGAATTATGGCTCCAAGGAAGAGATTGAATAGATTCTGTTGGTGTCAGCCCTGAATTTTGCGAGGTGTGAGACCCAATCTTTGATTAGATCAGACAAACCTTTTGCATATTGCTTGCACTCCTTCTTCTTGAAACCTTCTAGGAATTTAGCATTGTGAGTAAGGTTCGGCGTGGGTGACAATTTATACATTGCCCGCAAATGTTCTAGCCTGAAGGTACCAATCGTCACCTTCTGTTCATTGATAATTGTCTTGGTTGGGATGTCCACATGGTCCAGCGCCCACCTGATCATATCACAATAGGGAAGAAGCTGGGGCCTTGCCGCTATTTTGCGCATCTCTGCTTGAGCGACGATTTTGTATTTGGTTGATAAATCATCCTTCTCGTTGTCGCTAGAATCATCCGAATAGTTTATCAACTCGGATTGCAGGATGTTGGAAACATATGACCATGTCTTGATAGAATTAATACTTTCGGGGCGAGGTATCGAAAACAACGTCTGAACCCTGACCTGAACTCTCGGCAGCTGACCTGGGCGTTTTTCGTGGAGCCATGATAGTGAAACCTGCAACTGGACCACTTGTCGAAAAGATTGAAAATCACAAACAACAGTTAACCTAGTAAAATGGCTCTGCACGCAAATAGAAATGAGAACTAAAATAATGAAGGAAAAACTCTCTATCTTGGTCATTTAAACCCCTGATGTCCTAGCGAACAGAACGGTCAAATCGCTTAATAGAAATATTTAGAAGTAAAAATGAGATCCTACTATCTGTCACCTCACTGCAGTTCAAATAAATGTCATAAATGTTTGACGAGTCATAACACAAAAAAATGCAAAAACATTTAAAACTTACTCCGTAGACGGTGTGTGTTAAAGGTTGCTTAATGCGTCAATTAATCCAGTTTAGCTCCTATAATTAAGTGTGTTTTAGTCTTTAATCCCCCCTTTTCGGTGTTCACCGTATCGGAATATTCACTCCTAGCCTTTGAGCTCCCAAAACCTGAAATCGCGATGATGTGATTTAGTTGATTACTCGTGATTTGACTTAAGCTCTTAATTAACCCACGCTTAATTAATGAATATCGCGACTTCGCGACTCGGAGCTATGAAGGTACTGCTTTTTGGGAGAGTGATCATCGAGTTGCGAAATCTCGACAGTGCTTAACTAAGGTTTAAAGTGATTTACTCTTGACACTAACCTGGGTAAACTTTAAAACCGTTATCGCCACTTTGCGTGTCGGGATACTAAGGACAGTGGGTAGCGTCACGAAATAAACAAAATCCCAAAACTTGCTTTTTGGCCTTAAGTATAACATCTCACTTATTTAGAAGAAGGCGACTCCAACATAGGCTCCAACTAGGGATCTCGCCTCCTTGCAGGACGAGAAGAATAGTAGACTGAGTGCCTGTATGGGAAAATGGAGTCATCAATTTGCTTCTGAGAAACTGGTTGGGAAAGAGGATACAGAGAGAACCTTGAGGTTTCAAAATTAATTATGGAAATCTTACAAAACTCGGAACGCTTTCTAAGCTCAGTCGCAGTCCATGGTAACTTTCCCTTCCTCGACACTGAAATCGGGTCTGCTCAAGACGGTCCAAACAAATCTTAGGAAATTCAACAGGTCCTGTAGGTTTTGGCTTGCATCAAAACGAAGTAAAATCCATGCTTAATTAGGGAGACCTGCAATGAACCTGAGATGTAGATCCAGTTTCGAGAAAGCTAATTACCAGAGCATAATATGATTTATGTATGACAACCTACATAATATGATTTATGTATGATAATCTTACAGATATCTTAGACATTGTTTCACTGCCAGCGAGCCTGTTCAGTACCCCGGTGAAGTTGTCTGGTCCCCTTTATTGAATTTCCTTTCACCANNNNATTATGCATTTAAATGCTGAGACGAGGGCAATCATTTTATGAATTTCCTTTTATCATCTCTTTGGACTAGATGGGGGCAATCAATTATGAATTTCCTTTCACCATCTGTCTTATATTTTATTTTTGGAAAATGAAGTACGGGCAATCAATTAGTATAAATTATACCAGGGGCGATATCTGTGTAAAATTCGCAACAGAGGCCTGTCAACTTGCTTTGAGTGCTCTGGACCAACTTTCTCTTAACCTTCACAATGCCCTAGTCCGCAGGAAAAAAGGGGAGAATTCATTTCTAGGGGTCTTCTTTTGAGCAAGACCCAACCATTTGAAAACTGTTAAAAGACCTAAGAGAGTTAGGATCCGCCTACGCATGGTCATGTTCAGCAGGGGACCGAGGAGCTGTGAAGATTGGCTCACTTCCGGAGAAGTTCGCCAGTTTCCCAAATTGAAGCAGAATCTATTTTCCTCTATAGATGGTATGGGCAGGTGTCAGAGCTTAAGGAGAGAGGACCAAGGGTGAAAAAAGGGAAAGACAGAAGGCTGTGGACCTCAACAAACCGGATGTTATCATGCAATCCTAACTCAGGTGAGCACATCATACTTGTGAGACCACTATTGTGTTAAATTGATACGTTTGAAAACCCAGATATTTCAGAAATTCATCCCTTTGCATTACCACTTCATTCTCTTCTTGAAAAAATATTTTTTGTCACCTGTTTCGGGTGGGTCAATTTCTGGATACTTGACCTTCCCTTTCTCCTTTCGCAGTTTGGGCTGTAATTCGGAGGCCTGTATGAAACAACATGGAGAGTATCAGGTCTTCAGGATTTATGGGATCCTGGGTGTCAAAATTTATGTCTCTACTTCTAGGAAAACAACAGCCTGTTTTATTTGTGATGAAAATGAACTTACCGAAAAGTTTATAAAAAAGAAAAAGGGAAACACAAACCGGTATATACAATGGAGATTTGGGACTCATTTATTGCATATAGTGCTTTAAATAACGCCTGTTGACAGGGGCGTTGAGAGTTTTGCCATCCAAATTCTCTAACAAAAATGAATTCTTCCCTTCAGAAGCTGAGACTTTGAACGGTCCATACCAGATATGATCGAATTTACCATGTTTTGTCGAATCTTCCCTCCTAGCATCCCATTTCAAAACCAAATCGTCGGGGAGGAAATCCCTGTTTTTAGCTTTATGATCGAACAACGCTTTCATGTTGTCCTGGTATTTCTGCATCCTTGCGTCCACCTCGGTTTTGCGTTGTTGGACCTCGATCAAATGATTTATTCTTCTTGTGACGTGGTTTATCTCTTCTTTCTCATCTTGCCAGAGCTTCATTACTGGGAAGGCCGGATTTATAGGTAACACTGCATCAATCCCGTATACCATTTGGAAAGGGGAAATACCAATGGATTTCTTCATACCTATTTGATTTTCCCACAAAGTGTACCTTAAGTGTACATGCCAAGATCTTTTGTTTTCGCTCAGCACCTTCTTAATTATGGTAATTAAACTTTTATTTGATGATTCGGCTAACCCATTACCTTGAGGGTAATATGCTGTGGAGTGGCCCAATATGATGTTATATTTTTGGCAAAATCTAACCATTGCCATAGACTTGAATGCCTGGGCATTATCCATTACTATCTTTTGGGGACAACCAAATCTAGATAGTATGCTCTCTTCCAGGAAATCTATCACCACCAAATCAGTCGCCTTCCTAGTCAAAATAGCCTCCACCCATTTGGTGAAATAATCTATGGTGGTGAGGATCCATTTGTGTTGAGCGTTGGAATGTGGGTTGATTTCTTCTATAAAATCTAACCCCCATTGTTGAAAAGGGGCTTCAGTTTTGACAGGAACCAGAGGTAATGCTGGGAGCTTTTGTTTTCCAACGAACAAGTGGCAAGGGTTACAGGCTCTGACTTTGACGTTGACATTCGAGAAAAGTTTAGGCCAATAATATCCTACCCTCGGGATTTTATAAGCAGTTACCCTCCAGGCGTGATGCCCCCCGCACACTCCTTCGTGGAATTCGTTTATGACCCCCTCTGTTTCTGATTCTACCAAACAAGCCAGTAGGAAGCCTAAGGGGTCCTTCTAGTACAGTTGACTTTCGGATATACAGTACTTCACTGCATGCAGTTTTAGTGTCCTGGCTTTGGCTGGAGGCAGATCGCTAGGGCATTTCAGTGTCAGTAGGTAGGAAACTATATCTTTAGACCAATCTGAAAGGGCAAACTTCTCTTCGATTCTGTAGATATCTATTTGGTCACCGAGCTCGTTTACGTCTTCATATCCCTACAGGTTATTTATTCTGAGTGCTCTGAAATTTGATTCTGCCAAGAGCTTAGCTAGACCTTGTCCTTTTACTAGTTTTGTCGATTTTACGTCTAGGTCGAACTCTTGAATTTTAGCGAGCCACTGACCCCTTTTTCCATCACTGTCAGGCTGAACCAATATATCCTTCACGAAACTGGTGGGAACATATGCTATTACCTTGGAGTGAAGCATGTAAGTTCTAAAAGCCTTCAAAGCCTTAACCATAGCATACACTTGTTTCTCTATTATATCGTATCTCAGTTCAACATCTTTGAGACTTTTACTAAAAAAGGCTATTGGTTGCTCGAAACCCTCTTCATTCTTCTGGAGAAGTACTGCCGCCACTGTGTGTTCGAAGGCCAACGAGAAAATCAGGAAATCCTTTAGGTAATCAGGGCTTGCCAGCACAGGCGCTTTGCTGATAACTTTCTTGATGCATGCAAACGATGCTTTAGCCTCTGTCGTCCATTTCACTTCGTTGTTCTTCTTTAGCATACCTGTGATCAATTTCACGATTTCAGCAAAGTTTGGGATAAATCTTCTCAAAAAGTTTATTTTTCCTAAAAATGACTGAATCTCCTTTATATTTCTAGGAATATTTATGGTGTCTATAGCTTCCACCCTTTTAGGGTCAATTTTAATTCCGTCCCGAGACACAATATGGCCCAAGAGTTTACCTTCTTGCATCGTGAAGTGAGACTTCTTGGGGTTTAAAGACAAATTGAATTTTCGGCATTTTTCAAACGTTTGCTTTAGGTGTAATAGATGGTCTTCGTCGGATTTAGAGAAGACAGTCAGGTCGTTGAGGTAGATAACCACAAATTTATCTGTTTCACCGATGAAGGCGATATCCATAGCATGCTGGAAGGTAGCACCTGCGTTCATGAGACCAAAAGGAATTTTGTCATACATGAACATGCCCCAAGGGGTGGTGAAAGATGTTTTTTCTTTATCATGCTCATTGAGAGCAATTTGATTGTAACCGAAAAACCCATCGATCATTGACATCCTATTTGCGCCGACTACTTTTTCCAAAACGTGATCCATTTTCGGCAGAGGATAGTTATCTTTGAGAGAGGACTTGTTTAGATTTCTAAAGTCAATGCACAATCTGATCTCCTCGCTTTTCTTCCTAACCGGGACTAAGTTAGCCACCCAGTCAGAGTACCTGAGAGGTACAATTATTTTTGCATCTAATAGCTTTTTCACTTCTCTTTCGAACACAAGGAGTAAAATGGGGTTGATTTGTCTAAGCTTCTATCTGAAGGGTTTAACACCAGGTTTCAAAGGTATCTTGTGCTCAATCACAGAGGTATCATAGGTTCTGAGCTCATCGTAAGACCATGCAAAGACATCTTTATACCACCCGAGTAAGTCCTTATACTTTCTTTTTATCTCAGGAGGAAGGTACTTTGATAACTTAACTATTCTAGGCTCTTTGGTGGTGCCCACATCACAGTCTTCGACCTCCTCCAGTTGGGGCTGTAAGGTGGACTTTAGAGGCATGTCGTTTTGATCAAACAACCTTTCTAGAGGTATTAGGCCCTTAGGGATCTGATTACTTTTTAAAACTAGCAGGCGATGATTTGCAATTTTCTCTCGGAACTCCTGAGGCTCCTCCCCTTCCTGCATAATCTAGGTATGATCATTTTGGTTTCCCTGGTCAATGTGGGTTTCGGAGAAATCACCCACCATTTTCAGGAACTTTCGATCTGTTCGTCATCTTCGAAGACCTGCCAGTGTTGTATGTTGTTTGGTATGGATGGTTTGTGCCTTACCTCTATGTGGTATTTTAATTTGAAAGCAGTAGGGGGTGCGAAAGTCGAAGCTGCTTTGGTCAGTGAATCGGCTTGTTGGTTTTCATCTCGTGGGATGAAATGAACCTTTACCGATGAAAATAAATTTTCCATTAGATCCCAGGTGCAATTTCTGTAGGACCTCAGTCTTGGGTGATTGGCCTGATATTGTCGATTTACCTGCTTCACAATTAGTTCAGCATCTCCATAGACCTCTAAGTTCCTTATGTTCAGCTTCTTGGCAGCTTCCAGACCCAAGACCAGAGCTTCATATTCACAAACATTGTTTGTGCAGTCTACGTCCCACTGTAGCCTGTAAGAGAAGGGAACGACAAATTCATATTCAGGTGCTATGAAAAGCACTCCTGCACCTGCCCCTTCTCACGACGAAGCACCATCAAAGAACATTTTCCAAATTCCAGTGCTGTACACATTTTTAGCTATTTTTTCGGTTTTGATTTCATCAATGTCACTTTCTTCTTCTGTACAATTATCTTCAGTATCATCGAAGGACATAATACAATTTCCCAAGTCTTGATCGATGATGTAAACAGGGTAATTGTTAGGATTATGTGGATCACTTACCGTATATGCCAACCGTGTTTCCCTGTATAACTGTGTGAACTGTCCACCAAAAACAGGGATTGTGGCATAGGTCATATCCAGCTGAAGGGATCCCCCAAGCTTGGCTCCCCAAGATCTGGATAATAGTAAACCATACTTCGGGGGTATATCGATGACAACTACGTCCATCAAGACATTTTTCATTAGAATCTGGGCGAGAGTGACTACTAAATCTTTGATCATGCCCATTTACTTAACTCTCCTCGAATTGAACAAGTAAAGATCTCCATAGGGTCTGGTGATTTCGAGGCCTAGTCTATCCATAATAGATTTGGGCATTACGTTATGAGAGGCCCCAGAGTCCAACATGCAATTATGCAACAGCTGGTCGTGCACTTTCAGGGTAATATAGAAAGGGGTGACAATATCTCTGGCACCTTCAAAATGTGGACCAAAAGTGATATTAGGCTTGCCATCTTCTAGATTTATTACGTCAGACTAACTCTCTAGATCTGAAAAATTTATCATCTTGGTTATTTGTTTTCGGTACACTGGATTCTTCACCAACTCGACCAAAGGTGTGGGTATCTTGATCTTTTTTATCTCACTTTCTAGGCATAAAACTCCCGTGGTTTTATCCGTTTCCTTGGCTAAAACATCGAATTCCTTCCTATCCACTTTATTTAGTAGCACTATTTTATTTTCAGTGTTTCTGGTTTCGGGTGTGAGCATTTCAGCTGCCTTAGTTTTTCTTGCTTGGGCTTCGGTCCCTTTTACGTTGGTATTCTGCGAATCTACCCCTATGTTATTTCGCATCTCGGTCTCTTTCTAGATGGGCTCGTATATTTCGCCCCTAGGAAAAATTTTCTTGGGTTGCGCAGTCGACACAGGTTTGTTTTTGGGCCTCAGATTGTACTTGTGTTGGAGTTCAACCATTATGGTGTCAGCCATTCATTGATAAGCGAAATCGTCAGCCCCATTTAGGTTATTGTCT
>JASDQU010010938.1:101597-115877 GCA_032191745.1 Picea mariana | reverse complement strand
TTCCCTGCCCAGTGTTGCAAGCTTGGGGCTCATTGTCACCCTAGAGAGGCATGACGTCACCCTTGGAGTGATTCTTAGATGAAAATTAATTTTATTTTGTCCAGATTTAATTGTGTAAAAAAATGGCCAGGTTAGCCTAGTAATTATGAATTGAAATTAATTTTAGGTTAAATTTTGTATAAATAAGCAGAAAGTGACATTCATTTTCATAATAACTTGTCCCTGGAGACAAGGAGGTCTGAAATTTGCGCCCTATTAGGATTATTGGCTGAAATAGTGAGGCGCCACTCTTGTTTAAGGCTTATCTTTGCAACCTGGATCAATTTTCGGAATTTTATGGTTATTCTTGGTTATTTTTATGGTTATCTTGCATGGTATACTCATGATTATTCTTGGTGCAAGTAAGTAAAATCTGCATTTTGTCATTTATTGAATGGTTTATTGTATGGTTTTATTTTGATCATACAAGATTATGAAAATGCATGGTGTATTTAATGCTCGAAGTAAGAAACTTAAGTTGCTACTTTCTTACTTTTTATTTGCCAAACTTTCACTAAATTGATCTAGTAACTAGTGAAACCCTAGAGCCCTAAAATGCTAGCATTCTAGAAGGTTTGCATTTGGTTATTGTTGCATAAGTTTTGCTCCGTAAAAAAGGCGCTAGGGCCTAGAAATGCCTACACCCTAGCACTTTATTTTTTGAGGTCAAAATCGAGGAGGAATTAAGTTGCTACTCCTCCTAGGCTTGTTTCCCTCTTAGACTGTTGTGTATCATCATAAATTAGCAGCCTTAGAAGAAGCTGCCATCCTTGACTCCATTACCCTAGAAAGGCACTAGTCATCCTCGGACCTTTGACAAGGATCATCAACTTTCAAGCTCAATTCCCTACTTGATACTCTACTATCCTTAACTAACTTGCTAACCTAACCTAGAAATATTAACAGCCAAGTTGTTGTCATAATCACTGCTACAACTATTATTTTGTATCTTATATTAGCCTACTAACCATCTAATTCWTCCGAGAATTTGTATAAGGCAAGGTACTATCAATAAGTGTTAAAGTGTGTGTTTAATTTCCTTTCTAAAGTGCAAATTATGAAGTTGTTACCGCTGYCATAGTTGTTGTTACAGCCACTATTGCAGCCCCTAACAGCCCTAAAATCATCCATAAAACCATTGAGCATTTGTACTAAGCAAACTATAATCATCGGATATTGAAGTATTGTCTTATTGCTTTATTATAGTACTTTTCTTCTAAAGTGGTTTCCATTGTTGTCATCATCATTAATTAATGTTGTTATAAATGTTTGGAAAGTCATTTAAGTCATTTATTGACTTGTGCTAATCTTGAAAATTGTGAGTGACAAAGTATTATCAAGTTTGCAAACCCTTTTATATCTCGTATTGTCATCATAACTTGCAATTTTCAAGATACATTGTTGCTGCTATAATCTCATCTTTATATATAACTTGTTCTAGCAACATATAATTTGTCTAAGAAGTCACTGATTATAATCATTGATATCATTGTTACTACTAACAATTGATGTTTCATTGGTAACAGGAAGGTACAAACCTACTTTATCTTTCCCTTGTCCCTTTAAACTTTACCCAAGTGACTTCTTTTGTTGAGTGACCTAAAGAGAGGGGTGGGTTTTCACTGTGTCTTTTTGCCTTTCATCAACCAACTAGGTCCTATGACATCTCCCTTGGAGTGAGGTTTTTCTCCTTCTAAAGAGAAAGAGGTACCCTATTGGGGTGACAGTGATAGAGCTACCTCTGTCTTACGTCAATCTAAGCCTACTTGCCTTTAGGCTTTGGGAAAGTATAGATTGCGCAATAACAATATGCATGAGTGGGAAGGAGCTCTTGAAGGAAGTGAAGAAAGATTAGGAAATACTATTCGTTGTTATAGGTAAGCCGAGATTTATCCTTACAAATACTTCCATGAATGATCTTCCTATTGAAATTCAGGAATTACTGAATGAATTTGTTGACATTGTGGTGGATAAATTGCCTCATACTTTATCTCCCATCAGAAGTATTAGTCATCATATTCACCTTATACCAGGTGCAAGTTTGCCAAACAAAGCAACATATAGGTTGACCCCTCAAGAGAATGAAGAGGTCAAGAAGCAGGTCCAAGAGCTGTTGGACCAAGGGTTGATCAGAAACAGATTGAGCCTGTGTGCAGTACCAACTGTGTTGAGTCCAAAGAACGATGGAGGCTGGAGAATGTGCACAGATTCTAGAGCTATCAACAAAATAACCATTGGGTATAGATTTCCTTTACCCATAATGGATGATTTGATGGATTGTTTGAGTGGAGCTAGCTATTTTTCCAAGAAAGATTTAAAAAGTGGTTATCATCAGATAAGGATGAGAGAAAGGAATGGATGGAAAACAACATTGAAAACAAATGAAGGGCTATCTGAGTTGCTTGTTATGCCATTTGGTTTAACCAATGCTCCAAGTACATTCATGAGGTTAATGAAGGAAGTACTCAATGATTTTATTGGGAAATTTGTAATTGTTTATTTAGATGATATCTTAGTCTATAGTGAAACTAGGGAGGAGCATTTGAGACACTTGAAGATGGTGTTGAGGAGATTGCAGCGAAAAACGTTGTTGGTAAATTTGAAGAAATGTTCTTTTATGAAGACAGAACTTGTATAGTTGGGGTTTGTGATTTCTTCAAATGAATTGAAGATGGATCCAGAGAAGGTGATAGTTATAAAAGAGTGGCCTTCTCCAAGAAGTGTATTCGAGGTAAGAAGTTTTCATGGGTTAGCAAGCTTTTACAGGAAGTTCATTAGGAATTTCAGCAATATTTGTGTACCCATAGTGGATACAGTAAAGAAAGAACATGGATCCTTTGATTGGACAAAGGAAGTTGAGAAAGGGTTTTGAATGTTAAAGGAGAATATAACAAAACAACCCATCTTAATTTTGCCCGATTTCAGGAAGACTTTCCAAGTCAAGTGTGATGCAAGTGGAGTAGCCATCGACACAATTTTAAGTCAAGATGATAAGCATGTTGCTTATTTCAGTGAGAAGTTGAATGACGCTAAGAAGAAGTATTCAACTTATGATAAGGAATTTTATGCTATAATTAGAGCTTTGAAAAAATGGAGGCACTATCTTATACCAAAAGAATTTATCTTGTATACTGACAATCATGCTTTGCAGTTTATAACTAGACAGGAAAAGTTGAATCAGAGACATCCCAAATGGGTAAAATTCATGCAGAATTTTACTTTTGTCATTAATCATATTAGTGGGAATGCTAACAAAGTTGTACATGTTTTGAGCAGGAGATGTTTGATCTTGCAAGAATTCCAAGTGGAGACTATGGGATTTGAACACCTCAAGGAAATGTACAAGGAAGACCCAAACTTCAAGCTGGCTTATGAAGCTTGTGAAAATCCTTTGATGAGGGATAGAAGCCCATGGATATAATACATGATCCAGGAAGGCTTGTTGTTTAAAGGGAGTCAGTTATGTATCCTGAAATGCTCAATGAGGGGCAATTTGTTGAAGGAAAAGCAGGGTGGAAGATTGACTAGACATTTTGGTCATGAAAAGACATATGCACAGTTGAGTTCTTCGTACTATTAGCCAGGCATGAGACCTGATGTGAAAAAGTTTGTGAACAGATGCAGAATTTACTACTATGCTAAAAGGAAACAACAGAACACAGGACTATAACAACCATTGCCTATTCCAAACAGGCCATGGAATGCTATATGTATGGATTTTTTTCTGGGATTTCCAAGAACCCAGAGGGAAAATGATATAATTTTTGTGGTAGTTGACAGGTTTTCAGAGATGGCACATTTTATACCATGTCACAAAACAAGTGATGCTACCCACATAGCAAATTTATTTTTCAAGGAGATTGTGAGATTACATGGTTTGCCTGGGAGTATAGTCTCAGACAGAGACACCAAATTCCTCAGACATTTTTGGAGGACTTTGTAGAAGAAACTGGGGACAAATCTAGCCTTCAGTTCGGCATATCACCCTCAAACAGATGGGTAGACCGAGGTAGTGAATAGGAGCTTACGGAAATTGGTGAGAAGTTTGGTAATTAAACATAAGAGTCAATGGGATCAAGTTTTGCCTCAAGCAAAATTGCATATAATGATTCACCAAACTGGAGTACTGGTAAGAGCCAATTCCAGATAATATATGGAATGCACCCCAGAGGAACTTTTGAATTAAGAGATTTCAGACAAGATGAATTTCGAAGTGCAGGAGCAGAAGACTTTGCTACAGAAATGAAGAAATTGCATGAACAAATCAAAGCCCAGCTGCAAAATATCAACCAGAGATACAAGGACAAAGTAGATCAAAAAAGGAAAGAGGTAAATTTTGAGGTTGGAGACCAACTTCTAGAAAGATTCCCAAGAAGGAAAGATTCCCACAAGAGAAATATAATAAATTGAAACTGAAAAATATTGGACCTTGCAAAATCCTCAGGATATTTTCTACAAATGCTTATGAGATTGAGTTGTCATAGGACATTGGCATCTCACCTATATTTAATGTAGCAGACTTATATCCCTATAGGATGGATGGCACAGGAGAAGCAGATGACCAAAGTGAGATCCAGTGGATGCAATAGATGCCCGCAACAGAAAAACTCCGAATAGAAAGAATTTTGGATCAAAGGATTGTTAAAAGAACCAAGAGGAAGGTTTATTATGAATACTTAGTCAAATGGAAGGATCATCCAGCAGAAGATGTCAATTGGTTGACTAAAGCAGACATTCAGAAATGTGGAATGTAAGTTGAAAAGCTCATGGAAACTCTAAAGGGGGAGAAAACCCTACAAACTTTCCTCAATATAGATTCCTCCAACATGTACAATGTCATACCATGCTCTTTCACGAAATCAAGACCAAAGACACCCAGACACGAACCAAGAATAGCCTCCTAGATAAGTGTGCACTACTCTCTTGTACTTATGTTCGATGAGTGATCTCAAAATGACTCGATATAGCCTCTATTTATACTCTAAAAGACCTAAAAGACGTGACTTATCAATAAACCCTTTCACAATTACACCTAGGAATAACCAATGTTCCACCAAGACTCCGGGACGCGGGTGTGGGTAGACGCACAAGGGGGACGTGTGGAAGTACCCCCAAATTTTAGGGATTTTTGGGAAATGGAGGACCGGGGGACGTCACATATATAATATAAAAAAAATATAAAAAATAAAATTTTAAAAATAAAAATAATAATGATAATATGATAAATCTCAACAATAACATAAATTAATTTTATATATATTTGTTTTTAAGTTTTTTTTTTTTTAAATTTAATTTTTTCTTTTTTAAGTCTTACAAGGCAAAAAAAAATTGGGGGGGACTTCTAGGAGTCCTCCTTTTGGGGGGAACGTCCAGAAGTCCCCCTTTTCAAGGGGGGACGTCTAGGAGTCCCCCTTTTGGGGAGTCTCGTCCCCCACCTTGGGGAGTCGCGTCCCCCCAAGTCCCCCCGTGTCTCCCCAAAAAGGGGACGTGGGGAAACGTCCCCCCTGGAGTCCCCCCGTCCCAGGGACGTGAGGGACGCGTCCCCCACGACCTCCACCCTGGGGGACGCTTCCCCGTGGAACACTAGGAATAACTTCCAAAATTACATAAAATCTCAATAAAATGAAGATTAAAAATGTTAGTGGTTCAATGTTTAATTATTTTCCCCGGTTCATTCTTAAATAAATGCATGGTTTTTGGCATTTATGATTCAAAACTTGGAAATCTTGGTACTTGTAAATTTCTCATTTCTAGTTTCATTTGTTTTAAAAACTGCTGCTAGACAACAGAATATATACACAGGAATCAAGATAAATGTTTGGCCCATTTTTTCAAGTAAACAAAAAAGGATTTCAACCATTGAATACCATGCACACATAAACCTAACTGGGGCACTCATAGAATCTATCTAGACTCGTGACTCTATACCCTAATCTAGTTTGTCAAGTGTAAACAATGCAGTTAAATTCTGTATCAGTTTCACGTACTAAAAACACTGACTTCACATTGTTAAATGCATGAAAAATCTTCAAACAGCTTAAAGAAAACGCTAAATCTTTACCGCACATTAATAGACCATTGTCGAGGAATTTGCCAGTCATGATACTAAATTTTATACAAATAATTAGTTTCTTTTAGAGTATCTAAAAAGGGCAGTTGACCTGGTTCGAATTTCTAATAAACAAAGCATGAAATGGTGAAACCAAACTTACAACTTACATTATAATGCATTTCTATCCTTCAAGAAGGCTAAAAAAGTTCTAACTATTATTCAACACATAAGACTTCTGCAGGGAAATTGCAGGGATGAATAATCCCTCTGTAGAATTGATATGGTCCCAGTGACCTGAAAACAGATCACAGATCTAATCTTCTAAATGATCATGAAATTCAGCCATATGATTCAAGCAATATCTATTATAACAGGAAAAAGATTTATGCATGAAACTAGCTTAAGACATAAAAACTTACTTGCCCTTGTATACTTTTTCATGAGCACCTTCTCCAGGCCTTAGACCCACATACAACACCTTGGGACCTTCCATTGAAGCACGAACAACTATGAGCATCCTTAGCACTTTCTGCCGCAAGTATTCAAGTTTCCTTTGCCAACTCCATCTTCAAAAAATTTCTAACGTGGACGAAACCCATCTCCAATCATCCCATTCCAAGCCCAGATTGAGTCCATTTAAAGACAAAATTAGTGACGGAAGTTGGAAATCTAATCGATGGGTATAATGGACATTGGACACTGACAGATCTGCTCACAGCCCCATGTCCCCTATGACAATCCTAGAATTAAAAATGAGCATAACATCGTGCGTATCAAAGACTTTGGCCTTCTTGTTGCCCACCATCTCAGTGTTCTCTTCCCTTCTCTATGATTCAGATGTTTCACAAGAGGGGTGACGCTTGTTTCTCAAGTGTTGGAGTTTTAGTGTTGGCAGGGATAGATCGTCCTGCATATAAGTAAGGAACCATGTAATGAATTATCATATATTGATAGATGTCGTATCACATTTATTAGTTGTGCCATCAGTTGGACAGATATTGGCGTTTTCATTAGATTTATACTTCATTGTTTTTAATCAATTTTTTAACTATAAAACATCGGAACTTCAAAATGTTCTGCGAAGACTTTTCCTTTTAATATTTATTTTCAAATAAATTCCAAGTTTACACATATGTAAAAAGATTTTTTATATAATCATTATAAAAACTTAAGAAATATTTCACTCTTGCAATTAATCGAAAGTTACTGTTAGCACCAATTCTTGCAAGCAGGCGAGCAAGCAGTCTGATTTCAACGACAAGGATCAATTGGCAAAGCAGATCGACGGTCGGCGGGGAATCCCAGTTAACAGAGTTGCGCCGAGATTAGCGAAATGGATAGCGCCTATATTACAAATCTGGGTCATCCGATCCAGTCGGAACAGGTGGCAGCCAGTCGGCATTTCGAGGATCGGCGTTTCGGGAGACAATGGATCTCCCATTCACTGCAGCTGAAATTGCCGATCGGCGAAATGCCGAAGGCACCTTTGGAGCTGAGCCCACGGTCCTAGCGCCAGGTCACGTCAAGCGAGCCTGGGAATGAAGGCAGCCCCCTTTTAAATAACAAATGCTATCTCGGTCGTTCACCTGAAGGACACGCGGCGCACATCCATGCTTTCGCAGTTTAGTCGATTGGGATTTCAAGGAAGAAGCGCATCGTGAACTCCTGGTGCAAGAAATCCCGAAAGGATCAGGACCATTGATCAGGAGGACATGCGGCGCATGATCTAAGCCATGGGTGGGGCCCTTCGGGATTTTCATAGTGTTAGCGCCGAAGACGAAATCTTAGTCATCCATCCAAAAGGACGCATGGTGCGCGATCACATCGGCATGTCGGCATTCGGGAGTTCTAAGGGTAAGGGCTTCATATCTCAAAGCCCTGAACCCCGAAGCACCGAAAGTGCCTTTGAGGATAAGCGTAGGGTCACGGCCCGTGGTCACTTGAGGGAGTAGAAAAGGCTGTACAAAGGGGGCCAAAAGTGTTGAGTTGAGTTTCAGAAGGGGAGCACCCTGTTCTCCAGATGCCGATTAGACTTGATCTCAATCCTGATACCTGCTTGGAACGAATGAAGAAGAGAGGGGGTGGTTGAAACCTCGCCTCACCCATTAATTGCAAGGTATGGAGGTCCCGACAAGAAGTCCGCCCGAGGTGGTCCTCTGTACTGGTTTTTTTCCACAGAAGCCATGCCAAGTCCTCGACTCCCTAGGGAAGTCTGTGCACGCTAATTCGACATTTAAGGGCTCAGCTACCCCCTGGCATGAGCCATGCAGAATTAAGGTGGCGTATGATAGAGGAGTGCAGGCCAGATTTGATTGAAGAGACGCCTCATCCCAAAATTCTAGGAGGCCTCTGATGGGCAAATGTTTAGAAGTATATATACTTCGTTTTGATATTTTTCAAAGGATCGATGGTAGAGCGAAGCTCCCGATTGTAAAGTTTTAACAGACACTCTAGTTCTCTGGTTATGCATCTGTATGTAAGATTTCTTGTTTAATGACAGACAATTTTTTTACCCCATCTAGTTTTCATCTCATACCGAGGGAGTTCATGATTGACTGATTCATATGAATTATTGCAATTATGTTACGATAAAGGATTTATTGTCGCATTGTTGTATTCTCCGGTTTTCTGCGTTTGAACGTAAGATCTTTTGTTTAGATGTTTTCTCCTACAGTCTGTTAGAAACTTGATGTTTACGACAGACCTTTGCATTTCTCTTATACAAATCTTCCCCCTATTCACCCTTACTACAACTCACTGTCTGAAGTTTATCTAAGACCTCACTTGCCCATGCATGCCTGGCCTAGTTTCGGAGTTAGAACAATATTGTTTTGAGTTAACTTCCATTCGATCCCCCCTTTTTATAAACAAATCGTGACATAAACTGATGGGCGTCGGGCTCTGCTCCTGCTGCAATCCAGGAGTGACTTCTGACGCCAACAGTTACCATCGTCATCTCCTCATCAAACATGGCTGATATAAATGAAAATGAGCGATGTAATCTATGTTTAAAGGCTAAAATGTCTAGTTCTTTATGAAAAGAAACATCTCTCATAATGTGAGAGTTCAACTTAAGAATAATTTATAAACTAGCTAAAGCTGCTAAGTAGTTAGTACTTGTTCATGAAAATAAAACATATGGATAAGGCGTCTTGCATTTTTGTACATTTAGAAATAGTTTTGTAAACATCTTCATGTACTTATTGTAGTTTTGCTATGCCTAGAAGTTTATACAATCTTCTAGAAATAGTTTTGTAAACATCTTATGTACTTATTGTAGTTTTGTTATGCCTAGAAGTTTATACAATCTTCTGATTGTTTTGTTCAGATTGTTTCAAGAATAAGAAACAAGTGGAATAAGCAACAAAGTTGTTTTGTTCTTGTCTCTTACTAAAAATTAAGAAATAAATAGAACATAATTAATTTACAAAACAATTGCAATAATAATGTATTATTTATGCATAGTCTCAAAGCAAAATATAGCTGACATATGTTAATCTATGCTTTTAAAAGTTGAAGTAGAATTGGACAAATTTAGGTTTTAATAAATATTTACAATGTCACACACCTAAATTAAAGTCTTCAAACCTTTTTAAAATAAATTGATAAATAAAAGTTATGGCATAATACTCCTATCCATAACACTTCAAAGTACAGCATAATACTCCTATCCTATCCATCTGACCCACCATGCCAAGGGAAAGAGGCAGGTCACGCCACGGCCCTAGAATAATTTTGCTACTAGACAGTGGAGGGTGCAGAGACCTGAGCGGGCCCTGTCCATAGCCCGGACTCAGTGATGGGAGAAGCCCAGAACGCCGCCAATGGCATACGTGGAGGAGGAGATTCCAAAGGAACCTATATAGGTCCCTCTAGAATCCCTCCTCTTCACAGTACCAGATAATTGGCAGCCCCCCAACCATATCTCGACAAGCACAAGTGCTTCAGCCATAATCCAGCAAGCGCAGGAAGCCAAGGAAGAGATTACTTGCATAATTGAGGAGGAATTCCTCCACTTAGACCCCAAGGACACAATTCAAACCAAGGACTCTGCAACAAAGGAGCTCGGGGCGGTGGAGGCTATGGAAGCATCTCAGGAGAACTTAGGCGAGGCAGCGGCAGTCTTAGGCACAGAGGTGGAGGGTGGCCCAGTCTTGGCGCCTCCCCCACTCTCGACACTACTGGATTCCGACCAAGAACCACCACCCTTCTTCCATCCAGAGCAGCTCGCACTAGTCTTTGAGCACAAAAGCCACATGGCTAATCAAATTCATCGGGACACCCTCATGCATCAACGAATTGACATGCTTTACAAGGCCTACTCGAACGCACCAGCAGCCCAACGTTGTCCTACATGCGCGAGGCCATTTGTGCTTCAGCCCAGGGACAACCTCCTCGGCGGTGACCTGAGCGACACAACCTCAAGTGCAAATGGGTAATCTACTTGCTTTGGCTATCACGAGCATTCTCAGCTCGGCTCCTTGCACTGCTACAGACCACTTTTATAATTATGTCTTTTGTTTTCAGTTTATGTCTTATGTCTGTCTTTGTTGCCTAGCACATTGCTGCAAAGACTCAAATCTGCCACCTGCTCTAGTTTTCGTTTGGCCAGGCAGATGACGGATTACCATTTTAAACAATGACATCACAGTATGCCACCTATTCCAGTTTCCACTAATTTGGCAGAACACTGTAGCCTTTTTTGTACTGTAAAAATTATATAATAGGAATTCCCTTTTTTTATTCATAAAAAAAACTTATACCTCTTACATGCTAATAAGTTAATAAATATGATGGTGTTGTGTAATAAGAACAAAAAAAATCTTAAATTAATTCATATGTAAGTTAAGTTAGGGTATCATTTAGCTAAAGTTCAATGCTACAGAAACACTCCCACTAACCTCATCTCTTGCATACTTGTATGGCGAGATACAAGTTTTGATTCGAAACAAACAATTGGAACAAGTTTCAAATCTTTGAACGGAATTTCCAAACATCCGGGAAGTAGAACCCAGTTTAACAGAGTTTGGTTCGTTTGATGGGAACCGAAAACAATGAAAGATTGAATCTAAAATCTTTGAACGGAATTTCTAAACATCCGGGAAGTAGAACCCAGTTTAACAGAGATTGGTTCATTTGATGGGAACCGAAAACAATGAAAGATTGAGTCTAAAGAGCAGAAATATAATAATGAAAATAACGATGATCTTATACTATGGCAAATATTAATGTTTAATTATGTCGAAAGGTGTATACCTATTGACAATGGGCACAATTAATGATCTTTTAATCTTATTTAACCTTAAACCCTAATCTGATGGCTATGCATTGAAGATGTTGGCATATTCTTAATCGTCCTCCAAAATCAATGGATCAGATTTATTGTTTATAACTTTCTTGCATTTATCAAGGCATCCGTTAACATGTTTACTTTTTAACATTTACCTAATCACATTAAAAAATTACTGTAAGAATATGTAATTGCCACGTTCCATTTATCAACCTAATACAGCCAAACGTTTCATATTACCACAGACGGATTACCGCGTTCTCAACCGCTACCTTTCGGCGTTCTCAGCCGCTAGTTAGCGGCTGTGCTAGTGTACACTGTAAACCTATGGGATGGGTGTATTTAAAAAGATAAGTATATTTGGTAAATGTTGTAAATATTTGTATATATAATAATAATAAATATATATAATATTGTAAATAATATGTTATAGATATAGTGTATTCAATACAAAACTTTCGATGGCTAGTTATAGCTACTTATGTAATCTCGCATCCCAACTTCATTTATTGAATGTAGAGTTGATATTAAAACACAATTTGCATGGTAACATCATTTATCATAACCAATGCTATTTCATATGAAATAAAAATATATATTTTATTATTCATTTCATTTAGTGTTATAGTTAGCAAATAAATTCTAATTTTATAGCTAGCAATTGAAGATGCTAAAATATTTTTGACATTAATCAAATTAGTAAATCAAATTTAATGTTCATAAATTTCTAGCATTTTTGAATGCATCCGTTTACTGTTTAAGCAGCTGATTGCCAAGTTTAGATAATTAAAAAACTTACTTTACATTTAAAATTTACTTCACTATTAACCTTTTATTTAGATTTATATTTACGCCAGGTTTAGCCATATCTCCCATACAAATATGAACCGCACCTGTCATATTGGTTATTTCATTTTCTACATGCCTATGATAATGAAAAATGCTAGGCGTCATAAAACACAATGGAAGATAGAATAACAAGTGCAGTTTATTGGTTTGTTTTCTTTATCTACCCAGCTTGCCATGCAGAAACCAAGATGTCTAGCACCCATATTATACCGGGCTTTGGATGGGTTTATAATCATTTTCATATTGAATGTGCCCAATACATTGTTTGCATTCAATGCAGCTTTACCCAAAGCCACGCACAAAGAGTTCCATCGATGGTCGAAACCCAATCTATCTTTCCTCACTACAGTGGATTCACATTCATACTATCATTGTCGAGGGACTGAGGACTGATTGAAGCAGGAGAAAGATAACTGACATTCATATTGTCGTTGTCGAGGGATTGAGGACCGATTGAAACAGGAGAAAGATTCATACGGCTGTTGTAGAGGCTCTTGTGGAGGAATTGCAAATGGATTGTATTGGCGACGGAAGTCACTCCTGGATTGCTAGCAGGAGCAGAGCCCGACGCCCATCAGTTTAATGTCACGATTTGTTTATAGATGGGGTGACCGAATGGAAGCCAACTCAAAACGATATCATTCCAACTCAAAACTAGGCCAGGCATGCACGGGCAAGTGAGGTCTTGCATAAACTTCAGACAGTGAGTTGTAGTAAAGGGTGAGCAGGTGGAAGAACTATATAAGAAAAAGTGTGAAGGTCTGCTATAAACAACAGGTTTCTAACAGACTGTAGAGGAAGGCATTTAAACACAAGATCGGCTTACATTCAAACGCAAAAAACCAGAGAATGCAGTAATGCAACGATAAATCATTTATCACAACAGAACTGCAACAATTCGCGTGACTCAGTCAATCACGAACTCTCTTAGCATGAGAGGAAAATCAGACGGAGTAAGAAGAACTGTCTGTCATAAAACAAGAAATCTCATATACAGATGCACAAACTGGAAGCTAGAATAGTTGTTAAAACATTACAGTAGGGAGCTCTGCTCAACCATCGATGCTTTACAAATTACAAAGACTGAGTTTATATACTCAGAGAAAATTGCCTCACAGAGGCGCAGGCGACCCTTTGAAGCTTGATGTCCCTTCAGCCAAATTCAGATGGGATTTCTCTGTCAGACGCCACTGTAACTACGCATGGCTCCTGCAGGAAGAGTAGTTGAGCCAGTAAATGTTGTTTTAGCGTGTGCAAACCTCCCCCAGCTGGTCGAGGACTTGGCATGGCTTTTCTGCAAGAAAGGGTACACAGGACCCTCTCGAGCGGACCGCTTACCAGACCCTCCATATTTTGCAATTAATGAATGAAGAGAGGTTTCAACCACCCTTGCTTGCTTTCATTTACTCCAAGCGAAGACCAGGATCGAAGGTCGAGTCCGATGGCAAGAGGTCGTAACGGGCCTTTCTGTGACTGAATTCGACGCCTCGGGCCTTCTTTATGCAGCTCCTTCCTGTCCCCAAGTGACCACGGGCTGTGACCATACGCTCTCGGCACTTTGCGTCTCGCAGCTGGGAGGAGCTAGCCTTCGATCTTCAATGCTACGAGGGGCGAGGAGGCGAGGAGTCTAATCGCGCACCACGTGTCCTTCTTTGATGAACGGTTCAGATCTTCTCGGCACTTCTGTGGGCCCGAGTTCCCGGACGCTCTCGGCACTTCGCATCTCGCGGCTGGGAGGAGCTAGCCTTCGATATTCAATGTTACGAGGGGCAAGGAGGCGAGGAGTCTAATCGCGCACCACGTGTCCTTCTTTGATGAACAGTTCAGATCTTCTCGGCACTTCTGTGGGCCCGAGTTCCCGGACGCTCTCGACACTTCGCGTCTCGCGGCTGGGAGGAGCTAGCCTTCGATCTTCAATGTTACGAGGGGCGAGGAGGCGAGGATTCTAATCACCCACCACGTGTCCTTCTTGAATGAACAGTTCAGATCTTCTCGGCACTTCTGTGGGCCCGAGTTCCCGGACACTCTCGGCACTTCGCGTCTCGCGGCT
>JASDQU010010938.1:44162-72111 GCA_032191745.1 Picea mariana | reverse complement strand
GGAGGGAAAAACTCAATGGAGATTAACCTGACTAGTTAGGCCACATTAACCCCCTGAGATGAAAAAACCCTCGATGAAAGGAACTCCCCTGATGTCAACATCCAAGGTACCTGACCTAACTATGATCCATGCAGAAATTATTACATTATATACCCTCGCAGGGGTGCGGAAATCCCGTTTACAAAAATTTAAGTGCTGGTGTATAAAACACCCAGTAGAACCATCTCTGTCTCTGACATAGAATAATCTTCATGATAATGAGTTGACCTTTGTGCTAAACAGGCAGTCAACAGGGTTGATGCATTACTTTCTGGGATTGGAGATGTGGCAGGAAGAGGGGCATATCTTCCAGGGACGGGGAAAATATACAGTTGATATTCTCAGTAGATTCCACATGGGTGATTGCAAACCTATGTCCACTCCCATGGCCACCAATGGGAAGGAGCTTTATTCTTTTGATTCCGGGTTGGTGGATCCTACTTTATATCTTCAGTTCATTGGTTCCTTGATGTATTTGGTTAATACTCGACCAGATATTTGTTTTGCAGTTAATACTCTCAGTCCGTTTATGGTGGAGCCCAGGAGACTACACTGGATAGCTGCAAAACATGTGCTTCGGTATTTGATGGGCACTATTGACTATGGTCTGGATTATGTTCGTAGTGATGGAGTGAGACTCGCAGGATTCACAGATTCAGATTGGGCAGGTTCATTTTCAAACAGGAAAAGCACAACAGGTTGTTGTTTTGGATTGGGTTCGGCTATTGTTTCATGGCTTAGTCGAAAGCAAAAGTCTGTTGCTTTGAGCTCAGCTGAAGCAGAGTATATGGCTGCGAGTCAAGCCTCTTATGAGGCCATTTGGCTTCGCAAATTGTTGACAGGGTTGTTCGGACAGGAGTTGGGGCCTACAATCATTTATTGCGACAATCGGAGTTGTTTAAAACTCATAGAGAATCCGGTATTTCATGATCAGTCCAAACACATTGAGATCCGATATCACTTCATTCATGATCATGTTCAGAGAGTGGTTGTGAAGCTTGAATGTGTGTCTACAGATGAGCAGGTGGTTGATATCCTCACAAAGTCTCTTCAGAGAGGAAAGCATGATTATTTCTGGGACAAGATGGGGGTGGTAAGTGACACCTTCGTCGGTAAGAGGGAGTGTTAATTTTTATACCGAGGCAAGTGGTGTTCCTTAGGCTTGGTCTCTTTGCCTAGGGAAATGTGACCACTTTAATGTAAAACCCTTTTATTTCATAAAGTGAAAGTGACTTAGGAAATAAAAGCTAAGTGGGTCTTTTATTTAAGTTGGGTGAATAAAAAATTAAAAAGTGAATTTCATGTGCACTTTATTTTCCACCGTTGATCTAATTAATTATGAGCCTTTGAATCATGTGGACACCCAAAAGTCACTTTGGGTATATGGAAGGTCAAGAGGGAAGAAAGAGACCATTAAATGTCTCTCATGAGTTCATTGAGAGAACACACACAAGCATTCGTTGAAGGAAGAGCAGATTGGTGAGCAAGAAGAAGAAGCATTTCTAGAAAAGGAGAGGCACGATTTTACATGCAAAGGTGGGCACGAAAATCAAGGCACTTACCAGCAAATAATGACAGCCATAACCAGACTGTACTGTACAGATTCATGCACAAAAATCGAGGTGTTCGTACAGCATTAATTAAATCTGTATGGTCGTATGGATCCATATAGCCTAAACAAAAATCAAAATCCGTACAGTTGTTGATTGTTGTCCGTACAACATATGGAATTTCTTAGTAAGTTGGCTCAGAAATCGAGGAGGTTATTTGGCATGGTTTCCAAGGAAGATTTGTCTTGGGAAAAGAGATAAGTGGTCTCTGTTGTGTAATCAATTTTCTGCTACAAATGTAATTTCCAGATGCTTGCAAATTAATAAAAGAAGTTGCCCTCTCAGAAGAACAGGTTTCCCCCACACTGGGGATTTGTCCTAGGTCATTTTTGGACCAAAATTTCCTGTGTACTGTGGTTGTTTATTGCTGAGTTATTTATGCATTTAATTTCCAGTCAAAGAAGTTGTCTCTTGTGTTTCAATTTCAGCAATTTCATTTCCAGAATTTAATAATTGTCATAAGATGAAGTTTCTATTTATGGGTTGGGCATTAAACTATGGGAGTGATAAGGAGTGAATGAAACCTGATTGGGACATCAAATTTCTTCACTTGCCTATTTCATTTGTTAATAGTTGTACATTGTTGTTGTACCTTTAGCATTCTTTGTATTCTTTTGTATAGATAGTTGTTTCATTTACTTGTATCTAATTCAATTGTAAATTGTGTCAAGTAATTCTTTTGTTTTTAATTGTAATCTTTTGTAAAGTTTAATCTCTTTAACTTTAGTTGACCCCATTGTCCAACCTTAGGCACTAGTCTTAGTTAACTTAGGAAAAGGGTTGCTTATCATTGAAATCTTACACTTTGCATTGTTTGCCTTTCATATAGGCTAGATTTCCCCCCAGCCTTTAATCCATTAAAATTAACTCCTAGACATAATCTTTTAACTCACATAGTAACTAGGGTCTACCCCCCTTGGCTTCCCTAGGAGTAAGCCTAGACGGAAGAAGTTCAAGTCAAGGTGACAATGGGCTTGAACATAAACATTTTGTCTCTGAGGACACACTAAGTGGATTGAAACTTAGTCCACGTTTGCAAGTGTGTATAAGGACGGCAATAGACACCATATAAAACCATTCTACATCTATATCTCTGTATATTTGTCGAAAATTACATTCCATAAAAATAATTACAAATAATAAGCTGAGCATAGATTTAGACAAATGAATTAATGAATTGAAAACATGTAACAACAACACAGAAATTATGAAATAGTGATGACAACCTTGACCCCCAATTTTTTGGGGATGACACCATATAAAACCATTCTACATCTATATCTATGTATATTTGGCGAAAATTACATTCCATAAAAATAATTACAAATAATAAGTTGAGCATAGATTTAGACAATTGAATTAATGAATCGAAAACATGTAACAACAACACATAATCTATGAAACAGTGATGATATGAAGTACATAGTGATATAGTAAACCTAAAATAGATGAATCCTTACTTTTCACATTAATGAAAATGCCATAATAAATACATCATTGTGACACAAAACACAAGCAATATATATACAAAAAAACAAGGAACAAAGACATCATCAACGACTAGCTGGGCTTAAATAGTTCAAGTTGAGTATTTTACTTCCAAGCAATGCAATATCTTCATCATAATCAGTGGTCAATATCACCCTCAATGACATTAACAGTCTCATTTCACTCATTCTAGATATTAAGTGGCATCCCAATCAAGCCCTAATACAACTATACTCCCTCCTCATCATCTATCTATGTGGCCTCCTTTGTATATATTATTGCACAAAATGTAGGTTGGGAAAATCCCAACCCAATCTACAAAGGTGAGACAACTATGGGAATACCTACCCACTGTAACCTTAGATAGGTACTCCCCTCGCTTTAGAGATGATGTGATCACCTCAAGGGGGGAATCCCGGTGACCCTAGGGGGATTGAGACGGAGAGTGGAGAGATGATGAAAGGAATCCCTTAGGTCAATGATGGAGAAGGATGAGAGCTTGGAAATGAGTCTTGTAGAAGGAGGATGTTTGCCAAAGTTTTGAGTACTTGCACCAAAGTGTTATACATGCCCGAGACAGGACGAATAATCGAGATACAAGCCTAATAATCAAGTGGACAAGCAAGTGAAGCTTATTGTCCTATATTGCAGCAGTAAACAAGAATATATATATCAGCAAGGAAAAATGTTGTTAACTGCAGAAATAACCATCCAAAGAATGAAAGAATTATTGGACAGTGAAGCACTAAACAAGTAGATAATGTTCCAATACTTAAGCATAAACTTTGATGGTAAAAGAGGGTTGTTAGATAGTGTTTTCAGAGAACTATAGTGACCAAGTGGCTGTAGAAAAGATTTGCTACAACAACAAATTTCAACCATAAAAAACAGCAAGTAAACCGTCAAAAGGTTAGCCAATAAGTAGTAGAATAATAATAGTGGATTCCAAACAAATTTCCACGGTTGAAAAGTAAGTTAAAGTAAAAGTTCAAGTGTGTTTTTCTGCAGCCCTAATGGCTGTAGCATAAAGTTATAACAGCAACAAGATATACATAGCCAAGCTAGACACCCTAGTGGCTCAAGCAGGCCTAAAGCATGTAAAATTGATTCAAATTCAGACAATTGAAATATCTCGAAAATTCACGCATACCAATGCAAGTATTTTATTTCTCCAATGCAATTTTCAGATTAGTTCTTTAAATCTGTTGGGTAAATGGAGTCTTGGTTATAAGAGTTGGATCTACAATATCTCTAGGGGTGTAAGCCCTTTTACTCCCTAGAACATGCAAAACCAACAAAGGTAAATCTAGGAGGGTGTAATCCCTTTTACTCCTCCTAGCAACCTTGCAAAAAATTGACTTATCAACTAGAAAATAAGATGAAGCTTGGTGGATGGTATATGCCCCCATACTCCTCCAAGAGTTCTAGACAAGAATACCAATGAAACAAGAAGAAAATACCAACAAGTGCATAAATCTTCTTACCAATTCCACAAGATAGTAAAAACAAAAACCTAGTTTACCAAGGAATTTACATCCACTTGCAAGAGAACAAGCCTCCAATAGGTGCGCATCACTTTATATCCACAATAGACCATAACAAGCATCAAAAATGTTGCACCAGAGAGAGATAGTCCAGAATGCCCAAAGAGAGCAAAAACTTCAGCCAAGTATGTCTTCTCTAAAATGAGAGAGCTATGATAAAATGAAATGATTCAAGCCTTTATTTATACAATGCTTCTAAAATTAGTTTGTCCACATTAAGTTAGGGTAAACCACAAAACAAGGGGGCCGTCCCCCTTAAGTTTTCCCCTTTACAATTTTAACTTGAATTTTGCACAAAAAGAAACCCTAAAGGTGATGTCAAGCCCTTCTAGGGTGACGTCTTGGCATAATTGGCAAGTCGTTGAGCATAAGGAAGAAGTCGTTAGGCCTCTTAAGGCCTTCCCTTCATGCACTAGGGTCTTCTCCATGGTGCAAGGGATCCTCCTCATCACAAGGCGCCAAGTGTCCATCAAATCATCATCACCGCTGCAAGCTATAGCCCCAAATCATGACGTCAAACCCAAGAAGTGTGGCGTAAGGCCTCCAAAGGCAAGTCGTTGGGCTAGAAAGGGCTAGGTGCCACTGTCCAAGGTGTCCTCTCTTGCCTCCAAAGGCAATTTACATCATCCAGCTGGCCCAAGGGTGTGGGTCATGGCATCCAACCTATGGACTTCCTTCCCCAACGAAGGCCCAAGCTTGGCTTGTTCCTCCAAATCGTCCACCAAGAAAGGTCCTGCAAAGGAAAATGAGTGCGCCCTCCAAGGGTCTCAACAAATGTATCATGGCAAGTAAAATCACATTTAATACAAGATCCACCTAAACATGTGCATCAAAACTACCTCATCAAATTAAACAAGTTGTCAAAGTCCATATGAAACTTGCCAAGTTTAGGTATGGGACGGTTGTCAAGGTGACCTATTGGGTAAGTCATTCCTCAAGTCAAGGAGTGTTTCCCAGGTGGAACCTCTTTAATTCATGTGAAGAAGATGAAGAGGTGGGGGCAAGACTTTTGGGCATGGAGTTCATGACATACAAGGGTTCGTATTGTCTCATTTATGGGTGCCTTTGTAGAGGGTGTGTTGCACCTTCATTTTCAATGCAACATTTTTCCAATCCCATTATTTGCCATTAATTAATTACAGTCCAGAACAATTGGGTACTCCAAATGGGTAACATAAGGCTTGAAGGCAGTACCACAATGTCACTTGAAGTTGGAGGTACATAGAGTGCCATGTGGGTAAAGGAAAGGGTATACCGCACTTGTGTAGATCCCTCAACAAGTGAGACATTTATATATATATGAAATTAGCTTTTGCAGGTCTCTAATTATTTTAAGAGAAACGTTTCATTGTTCTCAAGACCTTTGTGGGCGAGCAACTAGAAGGTTATAATTTTGGCTTTTATCTTTTGCCAGCTACATTCCCTCTGGGCCTTCAGCCCCTTCTTCCCATGAAATGAGGTACAATCTCTTCTTGGGCCAGTACACCTGAAAATCCCAAAAGATAAGGAGACGAAAAGGATGAAGTGTGAAAAATGATAAGTATGATCGGGAATAGCACGATGAATCGTCAAGGAGACCTCCCAGCAGCAAACCCATCCCCAAGGGTGACCACTTACTAGGGCACAATGTCAACCACCAAGGTAAAACAGGGCAAAGAGCATAATTTCCAAGCAAACATTCTCTAATCAAAAGCAGATTTAAATAAAACATATTCAAATGCCTCAAGTATTAAAGTGACACTTACCACAATACCTGACTTGTACCTCATGGAGCAAGACCCATTGTCTTCCGGAAGCAAGCTGATGTGGTGAATGCCATTGTGACGAATCGAGGATGCGTGGTGGTGAAGTGGGTCTCTGCCTATGCATGTGGACATTGTCAGTCATCTGTCTCTCGGTACTCCATGTCTGCAACCCGAGGGCCTCGAGACATCATCTCCTCTGTTATCCCTAGAAATAGGGGATAACAGTATCGACACCCCATAATGTCACTAATCATTTTAGAGACCAAGGCATCTTCTAGTATTGAAGACATAGGCCTGCAAAAAAAAAATAGCTTCTCTATTTACCTAGAGGAAAGTTTGATCTTCTTGATAGAATGGATGAAGCCATAGATGGACAAATTCCTCTCATCGTTAGAGCAAATGGAAATTTGGAAAGGTAATCAAATGATAAGCATTAAGAGCTATAAAGTTCCTTCCCCATTCATCCCCCACCATCCAGTCAAGTTGTCCCAAGTTATGGTCAATCTATCCTCCCTTATCCCAATGTGTTGAAGCACCCTGACAACATATATAGGGAACATATTTTCAATAGATTTCTTGGGATCCCTCCTCTACCTCCCAATCATCAATTGAAGGCACTCTCTCAAGCCTCTCCACATGCCAATTATGACTAAGTGCATAGCTTGCCATATAACAATGTTTCATTCTATCACTCATGCATTAAATGATGGATCTAATCTGCCCTCTTTTGAATTATAATGTGGGATACTTGTCACAAATGACAAATATCACCCAACCCAACATCTATCAAACATCATGTATATCTTTGCAAGATTAGGTTAATCTATGTTTGCATAAAAGATGACCTCGGGTGGTTAATGAGACCGCCTATTTGCAATCTACCTAACAATCATCGCTCAACTTTGCTCACTCTAGACTTCATTTTCCTTCGACTCTCCCAGCCTATAGTAGTCATTAGGTACAACTATAAATTTCAATGTTTTTTGCTTGCACATGAATCATCCTCTCGAATAATCTGTCCTAATTAACATGGCTAGTCCATAGGCTTGAGTAATTTTTTCCTCACTCAGAACTTGTGAATCAATAAGGATGTGTGGTAGTTTCAAATAAACATCTACACATTGCTAACAATTTTGATATCCATCCAATCATATTGTTTTATTTGGTACATTGCTCAATTCATGCACACCACATGGGATGCAATAAATGCACTAATAACCGTAGTGAACAAGGAACAGGTGACACATTTGTCACTTCCTAGACCACATTGGAGGAACCAATTGAAAAGTTAAATACTTGCACCCTTGTTACACACTTATTTGTCACACTTAAGTGAGGGAGTGTTTGTCATGAACCCTAGACATGTTGGCGGAGAAATTTATCATATGAAGGTCAGAACATTATGTGCACATGTATTATTCATTTTTATTGAAAAAAGGAAATTAATTTAGTGTGAAAATCCACCTCACATCTAGTTCCCTAATCTCAAGAAGAAGTTTAGAATCTCATGGGTGGTTGAGATATTTTTTCAAACCAATATCCTAATTTTATGGATCTTGAGAGATATTTCCTTCCTAAAATCCTTGAGAGATATTTCCTCCCTAAAATCCTTGAGAGATATTTTCTCCCTAAAAATCTTGGAGATCCCAATTTAGTGGATCTAGTGAGTGATATTCTCCTTGGATTGTTGAGTTAGTTCTCAAATGGAAAATTATTTAAATGCCTTATGTGAGAGCTTAAGAAAGGGGAAGAGAATTGAGAGCATCATACTTTTGATCTTGAAGCATTCAAGAGAGGGTTGGATAGGAGAGTTTTGGAGGAGTTGTTGCAATATCATCTTTGATTGTAAGTGCTCCATTATTGCTTTCCATGAATACATAACTTGGCCTATTCCCTTCATGTTTTGTGTCAGTTGTTACATGCATGTCTATTGTTGTTAAAGTCATCATAGATAGATCTATTGTCACCTAACAATATAGTGTAAAAGAAGGAGATTTCTCTTGTTCCTTGTAGGTCTTTTCTTGCATCTAGGAGCTTGGTCAACAAGGTCAAAGACTGAAGCAACGAAGACAACCATCGTGAAAAGGTGAGTCATATATCTCTTTCCTCTTACTCTGATTGTTGAAATAGGTCTAAAGGGAAAGTAGTTACCATTTGTTTTCCTTCTATCTTGGATCAAAGAAGGGGTCTTGATCCAAGGGGGGTTTCACCTGTCCGCAGGGGGGAATTTTACCATAACAGAAAATTAGCAACTCCACGAGCATAGTTCTTTTCCTATGTCAAGCTCGTTAACAAATGAAACAAATAACCACGAGCATAGTTCTTTTCCTATGTCAAGCTCGTTAAAAATGAAACAGATGACTACGAGCATATTTCTTTTCGTGTGTCAGGCTCGTTAAAAAATGAAACAAATGACTACGAGCATAGTTCTTTTTCTGTGTCAAGCTTGTTAAAAAATGAAACAGACCCCCCTCCAATTAAGTCGAGTCTTCCACTAGATCTCGTACCTAAACTTTCATTCCATCCACCTGTGTCAGTTGATCCTCTTTCTTCCTCCCTCTCTGGTGAACTTATTCATATTAGTATCCAGCAATCGTTTCGGGTGCAGAAGAAGAGTCGACAGACGAAACGAAGCTTGGGGAGCATGTCTCTAGCCTCTAGACATCATGCTAGAGTTAAGCCACTAGCTTCTGCTGATCATGCTGGGGGAAAAGTACCAACCTATGGACATCATGTTGGGAAGAAAACAAACTAATGGGTATAACTCGAGCATAGTTTCATTCTCTTTTTCAAGCTCGTGTAAAAATGAAACCAACCCCGAGCACAATTTTATTCTCTGTTTCAAGCTCGTGTAAAAATGAAACCAACCCCGAGCACAGTGTTATTCTCTGTTTCAAGCTTGTGTAAAAATGAAACTGACCCCGAGCACGGTTTTATTCTCTGTTTCAAACTCGTGTAAAAATGAAACCAACCCCGAGCACAGTTTATGTTTAGTTTCAAGCTCGTGTAAAAATGAAACCAACCCTGAGCACAATTTTATTCTCTGTTTCAAGCTCGTGTAAAAATGAAACAGACCCCGAGCACAGTTTTATTCTCTGTTTCAAGCTCGTGTAAAAATGAAACCGACCCCGAGCACAGTTTTATTCTCTGTTTCAAACTTGTGTAAAAATGAAACCGACCCCAAGCACAGTTCGCTTTTTGTGTCAAGCTTGTTAAAAAATGAAGCAAACAACCGAGCATATTTTTATCACTTTTTTCAGGCTCGTAAAAACTATATGAAAAATGAACTCTTTGGAGTACAACCGAGCATATTTTTATCACTTTTTCGGGCTTGTAAAAACTATATGAAAAAGGAACTCTTTGGAGTCTCCTTTGAGCTCTTTTCAGACTCTCTAAACATGAAAAGATTGTTGAGTGAGCTTGTTTCCTTTCACACTCGTTAAAAATATTTGAAAGGACGTCTATTCGGTGTAAGTTTAACCCTTTATCAGACCGGATGGACTAATTACGAAAAATGAATACTCTAGTCAACCTTGGCTAGAAGAGTTCTCCCTTGTATTGTTTTATACATTTTCGGGCTCGGGGGACTAATTTACAAAAAAGAACACCCTTGGAGTCATCTTTAAGATATTTTCAGACTCTCTAAACATGAAAAGACCACTGAGCTTTCCTTCTTTGGGCTCATAAAATTATGCATCAAAGGACCCATTCGGGACCGAACCCCTCCTTCTTCAGGTTTGTTAAACATATGTTGAGGGACTCCTTGAAGATGAGCTACACCGAGCATCTTTTATCCTCCTCAGGCTCATTAAAAAACAAAGAGGTACTCACCAATTATGATGGGGGGAAAATTAAAGGAAGAGGGTCAAGTTTTTGGAAAACATTATGATAGTTGTCTGTTGTCTCCCCTGAACATGGCCCCTGTTGGCATCTCTTCTTACAATTGGATAATCTGCTTGTCTCTAAGTCATACCAATCCTATGAGTCCTCATACTCCTTTGGCTCACCTGAAGAGTGCCTCGGTGATCGTTGCGTTGTGTTTTGATCTATCTCTCAATCGAGTCAATGTTGCCAAGTCATTTGTCATGCCTCACAATGTTCAAGGGAAGTTTCACCTCAAACCAACCATTCTGCAGTATTACCAATTTTCATTCTCGTGTCATTCCATACTCATTTAATCCACCATCTTACATCACTTTCCTATGTCAATTTCGTGTTGATGATGGGGGATACATCATGGTCCTCCTTCGACGAGTTTGTTCCTATCGACTTCAACACATTATCTGGGAATTAGACTTAGAAACCAATTAGTACCTTGGAACCTGCATGCCTCAACAACAGGTTTCCTCGCCTTCGACAGTAGGTTTACACCATTGACCTTTGATCGAATGATTCCACCGATGTTCGACCTCATTTATTCACATTCGTTGGAATGTACTAGGGTACCTTGAGAGTCATTGTCATCATTGGTGATTTCCCTCACACTTGTTAACGATATACATCAATGACCAATAATCAAGTGGTTTCTACCATGTTCAACATCAACACATCTATTTACATGGCTAGAGTCGTACCATTCTGGAATCGAGACGAAGACCCTGGGGACTCCTCAGGCACCCAGGTTACGATGGAGACTATTTGAGTACTTAGAAGATTCCAGTATGGTCATCACGCTGGCAATCTTACCGATATATATACTGTCATATAGATCCACTTTGTATTGATCTGTGGCTATGTTTTGTCATATCATAGGTCCATTGTGTATTCTTTCGTGGCTACAACCTGATCAAGTCATGGAGGTATGGATCCACATTGTATTTTTCATGGCCATATCCTTTGTTAGTACTTTCATGGATCCGAAGTGTATTGGTCGGCGACCATGCTTTAAGCCAGTTCATTCTGATCATGGGTATGCCTACCTCGAGGATGATATGTATATTATGTTTGATGTTTGCTTGTAGCTTCCGCCAGGCTCTCCTATTCCAACGCCCTTTGCACACATATTTGTAAAGTGTTTCGGCCATTAGTTTCTCTTCTGACCTCACACTTCAGGGGGCATCTGTTACACACTATTTAAGTGAGGGAGTGTTTGTCATGATCCCTAGACATGTTGGGGGAGAAATTTATCAATGAAGGTCAAAATACTATGTGCACATGTATTATTCATTTTTATTGAAAAAAGGAAATTAATTTAGTGTGAGAATCCACCTCACATCTAGTTTCTTAATCTCAAGGAGAAGTTGAGAGTTTCATGGGTGGTTGAGATATTTTTTGAAATCAATATCCTAATTTGATGGATCTTGAGAGATATCTCCTCCCTAAAATCCTTTAGAGATATTTTCTCCCTAAAAATCTTGAAGATCCCAATTTAGTGGATCTAATGAGTGATATTCTCCTTGGATTGTTGAGTTAGTTCTCAAATGGAAAATTATTTAAATGCCTTGTGTGAGAGCTTAAGAAAGGGGAAGAGAATTGAGAGCATCATACTTTTGATCTTGAAGCATTCAAGAGAGGGATGGATAGGAGAGCTTTGGAGGGGTTGTTGCAACATCAACTTTGATTGTAAGTGCTTCATTATTGCTTTCCATTAATACATAACTTGGTCTATTCCCTTCATGTTTTGTGTCTATTGTTGTTAAAGTCATCATAGATAGATCTATTGTCACCTAACAATATGGTGTAGAAGAAGGAGATTTCTCTTGTTCCTTGCAGGTCTTTTCTTACGTCTAGGAGCTTGGTCAACAAGGTCAAAGACTGGAGCAGCGAAGACAACTATCCTAAAAAAGTAAGTCATATATCTCTTTCCTCTTACTCTGATTGTTGAAATAGGTCTAAAGGGAAAGTAGTTACCATTTGTTTTCCTTCTGTCTTGGATCAAAGAAGGGGTCTTGATCCAAGGGGGGTTTCACCTGTCCGCAGAGGGAATTTTACCATAAAGCCCTCCAAAACAATCTATTTCTCAAGGAAAAAAGGAATTACCAGAGATATAACAATAATTATGATAAGTGGATGATGTCTATATCTAGCCAACAACCTAAAATTATATAGCACCTAGGCCTCACCCAAATTTTCCTCATCTTCTCTATCTACGTGCACAATTCAAGGGCACAAGTCACTACTGTTTGGAGTATTTAGTCAACTTTGTGGCCAAGAGCCATCCCTCTGCGTTCATGGAGGAAGAGCCAGGTCAAACAAGCACAAAAAGGCACCAGTCGAGTGCATGAACACCTTACAGGTTCTCCCAGTAGTGAAATTGAATACATAGTCTTCCCAGTTTATGTTGTTAATTTTCTACCTAGTCATTATGATGCAGGAGCATTTTTTCCTCCAAAACAACCTAGTTTGACTAGACCTAGGGGATCTTTGAATTATTGTATTTTCCTATGTTTTATTGGAATTCTAAAAGAATTGAGTAGGATAGAGGTTGTTAAGTTTGAGATTGATTAATATGTAATCGAATTTGCCTTGTTAAGGCAGATCTCTAGAGATTGTGAGAGTTAGAGAGATCCTAAGAGTTGTTGTTGAGAGTATTGTGGATCTAGAGGATCCTAAGGATTTGCTAGTTGAGGAAATTATGGATCTGAACCAATTATGGTTTCAGAAGCTTTTGTATAAATGATTGTAAGCCTAAAAGGCATAGGATTGGCCATTAAGCGAGAGAATCAAGCCAATGTTGAGGAAAGGTCGATTACTGAGAATCAAGCCAGAGAGATAAGAAGCCCAGATTGTGACTCGGGCCGGAGAATTGTTTTCTTTGTAAAACTATGTACATAAGTTCATGAATAGAACTTCATGTTATGGCTCTCTGTGTAAATATGAGATTGAATGTTTCTGTAATTATTCCTATATTGAGCAATTAAGTCCAAGATCGGACTTTGCAGGATTGTGTGCAGGTCTCAAGGTTTACATCATGAAAGAAACCCTTTGTGGAGGAAGAAGGAACATAAACCGTCAGATTCCTATCGGGATCCACATAGACAGTCGAATTAAAGGTCATTTGTGCAGATAAGCAAGATTAAGGAGTAATCTCAATCATTGATCACATTTGGATCAACGATCTATATCGTTTCGTGTGGTGAATGCTCGTGACTATTGGATCAAATAGGAGATTAAACCTTGACTGTCAGATTGTGAGTCAACACAGAGAACCATTGGATCCAATTGCAGATCCAAGGAAAACCTCGATCGTCCATTCAATCGTTGATTAAGTCCTAACTGTTGATTAGGATCTGTAATGTTCCCAAGCCAATTTTTTCGCTGGAAACACTAATTGTTCATTGTCTACTATTGTTTGGATGTATGTATGTAGGTTTGCTCACGAAGTTGTGTTTAGGGTTTATATATTTGATTATCAAAGCATGTGGACATAGATCTAAAGATGCATCATAAAGAAGTACAAGATATAACAAGAAACACCAGTTATGGAACCAAATAACACAGATCTGACCTTTATTTAGATAATATAGAGAACCTGGTACAATAGATCTGCAGATCTGGAAGAGTATCAAATAAAGCCTCTAGCTGGAATAAGAGTTGCTACAAAATGCTCAAGACTGAAGATACAAGCCTCCCAAGGCTAGATAATAAGTTGAAGAACAATACAAGATTAACTTCTTTCTCTCCTAGGTCCAAGTCCAAACCCCCCTGGCTGAAGTTGCACCCTCCTGGCTAGCTGTAGAAACCCAATAATTCGGCCCTGYTGTTGGAAGCCTCCAAATGCCCTAAAACTATATGGAATGATAAATCGGGGCAAGACAAACCCCCTCCTGAAGTATCAGACTGAAATGTATATATCTTCTCCTCAAATGACTGAAATCCCAAATTGAACTGCACCCTCCTGAAGATTGCAGAGACCCAATAATTCGGCCTCCTAGCTAGGAGCCTCCAAATGCTATGCAACTGGCTGGAAACGTAGATCGGGGCTAGGCAAACCCCCTGGTAAAGCCTCTGGATGAAAGATGAAGATCTACCCCTCCAAACTGACTAGATCTCTTTCCACAGTGCGCCCTCCTTCTCTCCAACTCTTTCCAAGCTCCAGAAAATCAAATGGCAAGTAAACCTCTCTCCAAATATGCTAGGAGTGATGGCTGAGGCCCTACATAGAAAACCCAGATGACCAATAGTCCAAAAACCTCCTCTATCTCCTGGATCGAATCCTTCTTCCTTCAATGGTGCGCACCCCTTGCTGAAAACCCCTAAGGTTACGTCCTGCTTCTTCTTTAAACGATTGATGGTACCTGTCGCTGTTGTAGAATGGTGTGGGTGGAGTATTGCATCCCCGAGACCAAGCTTGGATCGAGTCAGGTGGGATCTTTCACCACTGAGTTGATCTCTAGGGTTTGTATTCTCAAAACCCTCAAAAGTGTTTGTGCTCAAGAGCACAAAAGCAAAATGCAATAATAATCCAAAAGTGAATGAGAAGTGCACCCTTCCTTTCTTTTATACTTCAATTCTATTTCTCTGTTGAGTTAGTTAACCCCTAGGGTTAACTCCTAGCTTTCCTTCACGTGCTCTTTTCTTTCCCTTAGTTACCTTTTCTTTTCAAATTCAACTCAATAATATAACGTTGTGCTTAGCTGACTTTTGCCCCATAATGCATGAGACTATAGTCTAGTGAGAACAACTAGACTACTGAGTCTCTCCAACCTTCTTCATCAAGAGGTGGAGGACACTACAGTCTCCCCTGCTAGAAATTGCTTGCCCACAAACAATTATGAACCTGTCTCCTGTAGCACATGTTCACTTTCCCAAGTAGCATCCTCAATAGGTAAGTTCTTCCATTTGACCAAATATTCCTTAATGCTTCTCTTCCTTAACTTCATTTCCCGGACTTCTAGTACCTCTTCTGGTATCAGTATCAATTTCCCTTCTTCATCTAAGGGTGGAAGTTCCTCAATAGGAATGATTGGTTGGCCTATGGCTCTCTTCAAGCATGACACATGGAAAACATTGTGTATTTTGTTGCCCTGTGGGAGATTAAACTCATATTCCATGGCCCCTACTTTTTTGTTGACCTTGTATGGTCCAAAGAAGCGGGGTTGGAGCTTTTCTGCTCCACTTCTCTTAATGGATGATTGTCTGTACGGTTGGAGCCTCAAGTAAACCAAATCAGCAACCTCAAATGTGCGCTCCACCCTGTGCTTGTCTACCTGAACCTTTTGTGGATTATGTGCCCTTTGCAGGTGGTCCTTCAGTTCTCTGAGTATATCCTGACTCTGCTGAATCCAATCCTGAACCATAGGGGTCCTGCTATCACCAAAGACAATCTCCACAAAGGAGAGAGGGTCTTAATTGTACAAGGCTCTGAATGGTGTCATACCAATAGACATATGATGGGTGGTGTTGTAGCAGTATTTCCCCAAATGAAGCCACCTAACCCATGCCTTCTACTGCCCTGATACATAATTCCGGAGGTAGCCTTCCACCCACTTGTTGACTATCTTTGTTTGACCATCAGTTTGAGGATGGTAGCTGGTGCTAGGGGTTAAGGCCGTACCTACCAACCTGAATAGTTCCTACCAAAAGGTGCTCATGAACCTGTTGTCCCTATCACTCACAATGGTCTTGGGTAGACCATGTAATCTGAAAACCTCCCTAAAGAACAAATCTGCGACCTGAGTTGCACTGTAGTTTGTGGCAATGGAGAAAAAATGTGCAAACTTGGTTAACCTGTCTACCATCACAAAAATGCAATCTTTTCCCTGTGCTTTGGGCAATCCTGTGATGAAGTCCATAGATATGCTTTCCCATTTGTGCTCAAGGATGGGCAGTGATTGGAGTAATCCTGCGGGATGGGTGTGCTCATCCTTGTTTACCTGACAAGTAGTGCATTCCTTGATGTGGCACATCACATCTTCCTTCAAACCTTTCCAAGAGAATATTTCCCTTATTTTTCTGTACATCTTGACGAACCCTTGATGTCCTGCCACTGGTGAATCATGGCATGCTTGTAGTACCTTGGCTTTAAAGGTTGATTCAGGAACCAAAAAGATTTGGCCCTTGTAATATATGATGTCATCCATAATTTTGAAGTTGTCATCCTGTACCTGTCCATCCATTAATTAACATGCAAATTGGTTCTTTGAGTATTCCACCAAAAGGTGGGTCGTCCAGTCAACTGAGATATCGATCATAGCATAAATTGATGGCCTCCTGGATAATGCATCTGCCACCAAATTATTCTTCCCTTTGACAAACTCAATGTCAAAGTCATAAGCATGTATCTTTCTAACCCACTTCTATTGCCTCTCATTTAAGTCCTTTTGATCCAAAGAGTACTTAAGACTATTGTGATCTGTCCTCACTACAAATTTCGCCCCTACCAAATATTGCCTGAACTTAGCCAATGCATGCATGATGGCCAGCATCTCTTTGTCATAGATGGTGTAGAGAAGCTCAAGAGCCCTTAGTTTTCATCTTTCATAGACAATAGGGTGCCTATTCTGCATAAGCACTGCTCCAATGCCCTCCCTAGAGGCATCACACTCCACTGTAAAGGGTTGTGCGAAATCGGGTAGAGCCAAGACTGGGCACGTGCTCATCACTTTTTTTATTTTGTCAAAAGTCAATTGTGCCTATGGACTCCACCTGAATGCTCCCTTCCTGGTCAAATCGGTCAAAGGTGCACAAAGTTGTGAGAAGCCTTTGACAAACCTCCTGCAATAGCAACAGATGCCAAGAAACCCCTTCAATTCGGTGAGGGTCTTAGGTGTGGGCCAGTTAAGTATAGTTTGTATCTTCTCTTGGTGTACCTGTACCCCTTTCACCCCAATGATGTGTCCCAAATAGAGGACCTCTGTCATTCCAAATTCACATTTGGATTCCTTAGCATACAAAGATTGTCCTTCCATGATAGCCAGAATCTGTTCTACATGCTGAATATGCTCCTCCCAAGTCTTTCTATAGATCAACAAATCATCAAAGAATACTAAGAGGAACTTCCTTAATTGCTTGTTGAAGACATGGTTCATGCAAGATTGGAAGGTGGTTGGCGCATTAGTCAGCCCAAAAGGCATCACTAAGAACTCATAGTGACCATAGTGACATCTGAAAGTAGTCTTGGGTACATCTTGCTCCCTCATCTTCATCTGATGATAGCCAGAGCGTAAGTCAATCTTTGTGAAGTATACAGCCCCATGAAGCTCATCCAATAGCTCATCAATCCTCGAAATGGGGTATATGTTCTTGATTGTCTTCTTATTCAAAGCCCTGTAATCAATGCACATGCCCATTGTTCCATCCTTCTTTTTCACTAGCACCACTGAAGATGCAAAGGGACTGGAACTTGGCCTAATGTGGCCCATGTCTAGTAGTGCCTTAATAGCCTTCTCGATTTCATCTTTGTATTTCTTTGGGTGCCTGTAGGGAGTGGTGATGACAGGTTTCGCTCCCTCTTCCAACTCTATGATGTGCTCAAACCCCCTATTTGGTAGTGCTCCTGGTGGAATGGGTCCAAAGACTTTGTTGTGCTTGTTAATGATTCTTTGAATCTCTGGTGAGTAATGAGTCTCCCCTTTCTTATCCACCCGCACTGATATTCTACATTCAGCAGCATATGCAATGTCTTCTCTCCTGAAAATGGCCTCCATGCGCTTTGTTGTAACCACCCTAGGTGTGTTTCCTGTCATGCCCCTGAGAACCACCATTTTCCCATTTTTCTCTGTGAAGGACATCTCCATGGTCTTGTAGTTGGTAGTGATTGGCCCTAGCGTGCTAAACCATTGAACTCCAAGGATGATATTAGTGTCTGGAAGGTCCATCACATAGAAGTCTTGTGCTAGATCATGCCTGCCCAATGTAAGTTTCATCCCCGGAATATACCTGTCACAGGGCATAGTGCGCCCCCCTACTACTTCCACCCTGAATCCTTCAAATTCAACAATGGGTATGTGTCTTCTTTGTAGTAGGGCTGAATCAATGAAGTTGTGTGAAGCGCCTCCATCAATGAGAACTGAAACTTTCTGCCCCTGTAACACCCCTCTCATCCTGAAGGTGTTGAATTTGGGTACCCCACTGATGGATGCCAATGTTACCTTCTCATATGTTGTAAGGCCGTGACTTGCATCTTCATCTTCTGCGTTTTCGGTGGTGTTTGCCTCCATGTTCTGCAGGTGGCCGAAACCTTCATCTTCCTCATCATCAGAAAGCACTTCAATGTAGTGTGCCTTGCCTTTGCCCATACACTTGTGTGTTGGATCCCAAGGCTCTTTGCAAGTATAGGACAATTGCTTCCTCCTCAATTCCCTTCTAGTGTTTTCATCCATTCTACCCCTTCCTCTGTCAAACCCCCTTTGGTCTCTCCCCCTTGGTTCATGGGAGGTCTTTAGTCTCTTCCTCCTGTGTTTAGAGGTGGTCTAGGGGTAAATCTAGTCTTAGCTACTGATCCCAAATCCTTTGTCTTCCATATAGCATCCTGTAAGTTGGTAGGCTTGAAAGCCTTTACCCAACCCCTTAAGGGTTCCATCAACCCCTCTGTGAAAAGCATCATGAGTCTCGCTTGAGACACGTCCTGTACCATAACTACTATCCTCTGAAACTCCTCTATATATAGCTCTGGTGATCCCGTCTGCCTAAGTTGAGTGATTTCCCTGAAATGTAGCTCTGGATCCCCCTGGTCAAATCTCTCAATAAGCCTCTGTGTAAACTCTGTGTAAGCAGTGATCTGATTGTGGCCTAGTGTAATTAACCCATGGTACCATCAGTCATGAGCTTTTCCCTCCAGATACATGGTGGCAAACTTGATGGCATCCATCTCCCTCATGGGATTCAGTTGTAGATAGGTATCAAGTTTCTGCACCCAAGCTTGTGCAGTTACCTTGGAAGATCCATCAAAGTATGGGATTTCCATCTTACCTGCTCTACGTTCTAGTTCATAGTTGTTCCTGTGATACAGTTTGGGTTTACCCCTGAATTTAATCCCACAATATTGCTCCAATGTGATTTTCCTTTAGATCCCTGCGCTCAGTGAGTTATACTCTCGGGCATACTGTTCAAAATTGTCCAATCTCGTCTTGGTAGTTGTGTTGTATCTGGTTTTCCAAAAATGAAGGTAGATAGGGCCTAGGGGTGGTCCTGCTGTATGTCTGTCCCTGTGGTGCACCTCCTCCATAGCTCTATCCCTCAGTGTGATAATGGGGGATGTGCTCATGTTGATGTCTAGTCCCTCCATGAGATCCACTAGCCTCTCTATTGGCATAAATTTCCTGACCCTTCCCTCCATGAGTCATCTGCATCAAGGGTTGTGATACCCTCTCCTGGCTTTCACTTACCTTTCTCAGAGCCTATCATTTCCACCTGTCCCCTACGTACTGCTTCCTAGTTCTCCTGTAGGTGATGCACAAGGGTGCTTTGTGTCACGTCTATGGAGTGTTGCAAGTCCTTAGCGAACCCTGCTAGAATCTGTGTCTCACTGTCCTCACCTGATCATTCCATTTCGGCCTCCGTCTCACCTGTCTGTTTCCTTCATCTGCCCATGTAAATGCCACTGAACTTCTGCATGCACTAACCCCCACTGGCTGGGAGGATCAACGCTCTGATACCACTGTAATGTTCCCAAGCCAATTTTTTCGCTGGAAACACTAATTGTTCACTGTCTACTATTGTTTGGATGTATGTATGCAGGTTTGCTCATGAAGTTGCGTTTGGGGTTTATATATTTGATTATCAAAGCATGTGGACATAGATCTGAAGATGCATCATAAAGAAGTACAAAATATAACAAGAGACACCAGTTATGGAACCAAATAACACAGATCTGACCTTTATTTAGATAATATAGAACCTGGTACAATAGATCTGCAGATCTGGAAGAGTATCAAATAAAGCCTCTAGCTGGAATAAGAGTTGCTACAAAATGCTCAAGACTGAAGATACAAGCCTCCCAAGGCTAGATAATAAGATGAAGAACAATACAAGATTAACTTCTTTCTCTCCTAGATCCAAGTCCAAACCCCCCTGGCTGAAGTTGTGCTCTCCTGACTAGCTGTAGAAACCCAATAATTCAGCCCTATTGTTGGAAGCCTCCAAATGCCCTGAAACTGTATGGAATGATAGATCAAACAAACCCCCTCCTGAAGTCTCAGACTGAAATGTATATATTTTCTCCTCAAATGACTGAAATCCCAAACTGAACTGCGCCCTCCTGAAGACTGCAGAGACCCAACAATTTGGCCTCCTGGCTAGGAGCCTCCAAATGCTATGCAACTAGCTGGAAATGTAGATCGGGGCTAGGCAAACCCCCCGGTGAAGCCTCTGGCTGAAAGATGAAGATTTGCCCCTCCAAACTGACTAGATCTCTTTCCACAATGCGCCCTCCTTCTCTCCAACTCTTGCCAAGCTCCATAAAATCAAATGGCAAGCAAACCTCTCTCCAAATATGCTAGGAATGATGGCTGAAGACCTACAGAGAAAACCCAGATGACCAATAGTCCAAAAACCTCCTCTATCTCTTGGATCGAATCCTTCTTCCTTCAATGGTGCGCCCCCATTGCTGAAAACCCCCAAGGTTACTTCCTACTTCTTCTTTGAATGATTGATGGTACCTGTAGCTGTTGTAGAATGGTGTGGGTGGAGTATTGCATCCGCGAGACCAAGCTTGGATCAAGTGAGGTGGGATCTTTCACCACTGAGTTGATCTCTAGGGTTTGTATTCTCAAAACCCTCAAAATTGTTTGTGCTCAAGAGCCCAAAAGCAAAATGCAATAATAATCCAAAAGTGAATGAGAAGTGCGCCCTTCCTTTCTTTTATACTTCAATTCTATTTCTCTGTTGAGTTAGTTAACCCCTAGGGTTAACTCCTAGCTTTCCTTCACGTGCTCTTTTCTTTCCCTTAGTTACCTTTTCTTTTCAAAGTCAACTCAATAATATAACGTTGTGCTTAGCTGATGGCTTTTAGTTGACTTTCGCCCCATAATGCATGAGACTATAGTCTAGTGGGACAACTAGACGACTGAATCTCTCCAACCCTCTTCATCAAGAGGTGGGGGACATTACAAGATCGGAGGATAATTGCGCCACAGAGGAGGATCCAATGGTCCATCGGACTGGTTCGTCGAAGAAGATCCACCGTTAATCGAGATCCGTCATCAGGGTCTATCGCATAATTTGACTCCAACCATAGTACTCCGACAACAAATCTGAGTCGCCTATCAGAGTAGAACTTGGAGAGATTGGAGTTGTCCATCAGAGTCAGCCTTCTGAGTTTTCGTTCTTATTCAACTCCAAATCCAGTACTTCGAATGAGATCTGGTCGTCCGTTGAAAGGTGAGATCAACGACTGTCAATAAAAGGTGCATCATAAGTTGCATGGGATTTAAGATCGAAGGATACTCCGACGAAGCCAACTGACTGTCCAGATGAGTTACGTGGCAATCTATCATTGGGGCAAGGTTTTCAGAGTCTTGTAATCTCCATGGATCGAGACCCTCCAACGAGAGGAGTCCGATAGAGAAGTCCGATCCGAGTCTGTGATCGGAGTAGCAATGTAAGCCCATGTGCTAGGACTCTAATACAAAGGGCCTGATAGCCTATGGACATTGGTGCTTGAACATAGAATTCGGGCATATGAAGAGTAGGTGCTTACGAGGACAAGTACCGAGGATATAGCTTCAGGTCACAGCACATGGTCTTGTGGACGAAGGCGCTGGAGGATAGGCGAGAAGAGAATAAGCGCCTAGAGAAAAGACGGCGCTGGAGGATAGGCAAGAAGAGAATAAGCGCCTAGAGAAAAGACTCGCGGTCATAGCCATTAGTCACGTGGCTTTGAAAGAAAAGGTGTTAGCGCCACGGGTCTTGCGGACTGGTGCAACAACAGAGATCAGAGCTTTGTAACAAAGATAGAGTTAGGCCGGAAAGGGAATTGGAGGCAGCCCGACTTTAAAGCTGCAACAGAGTTCATTGATAACTCTGTACCAGGGACGAGAATGAAGTTCCTATGAACTTCATTAAGGAAGTGAAACCAGAGATTTAATTGGGCCATTTTTAAAGAAACTAGAACGACCTGATAAAGATAGTTGTTAGCAGAGTTAATTCAACTCTGGGATTTGTAGAGATCCTTGGGAACCTCATTGCATGTTTATAGAGCAGCCTAGTGAATTTGTAGCTGCCATACTGTGGGTTTAGACCTGGTAGGTCATCAGGTTACTTATATGCAGTTTTAATTTGTAAATTCAGGTCTTTCGGTTTAGGAAAGTCTGTTTTTGGCAAAATGTTTACTAGCATTTCAAAAGGACAAGTACAATGTGTCAGTCCTGTTTTTGGTTTCTGTAAGCCCTGTTTTCAGTTTGTTGGTAAATATTTCCTTTTATCAAAAAAAGGTAATGAAACAAGAAAAGCATTTCAAAAAATAAGATCATATTCTTGGTGCTTTTTATATGTATTATCTCTCTGCCTTTTATCAGGAATGTAAAAACAGAGTGAAGATGAAATAAGAAGTGAAATTGGAAGCAGGATACTTACGATTGGTTGCTGATGACCACACGATTAATGGGCTGATTTACTGCAGAACCCACGCATGCCCTGTGTTCACGAGTGAAATATTCCCAAACCCAATCAACCAGAAGCTCATGCTTTACTTGCTCTTTTCTTCTGTAACTGCCTTTATGAGAATGATAAGCAATTCGATACATGTCCTGACCAGAAGTCTGAGTAGGTTCTGGAGAGGCCCCAGTAGATTGATTTGAATTTGATTTTTGATTAGGGTGAGCAAGATTTTGGGTGCCTTTGTGTTGTGTATACTTAAACTCCATGATTTGTGCACGAAGGCCAAAGAACCTGAACAAGGCAGCACACTCTGTTGCGCCAATCCACTTGGGTGTCCATGCGATTTTCCAGTTAAACCATTCGCCTCCCTCTACATCAAATCCCCTCGCCCAGGCTAACTCCAGCCATCTCTGCAATGCAAATACCTCTGGAACGAATGTTGATCCTCCAAACAAAACTTCCTTTGCATCTGCTCTTTGAGCGAGCAAGAAAGAGCTGAGAATCTGTATATTCCGCCACCCACAACCCCAAGAGAAATCATAGGATTCAATCTGCTGGAAATGGTCGACGTAGCCACAGATAGCTGCAAAGGACCCTGCAGTGCTCTCTGACAATAAGCGTTGCTCCAAAAGTGTCATGAAACCTTCGCGCACGTGCACGCAGGGTGCCTTTATTTGAAGCATTAACAGATCTCTTCTTTCTCGCTCAATGTCTCCTTCATCCAAACTCGAAGCACCACAGTTTCCCTGATGCACACGACATGAATATAAAAGTTCAGAGCATGAAAGCGCAAAATAAAAACGAGGCAAACGACAATTCTTTTAGAGTCTTTGTTGTCATACACTGAGATCAGGTGCAGGAGTTGGAAAGCCTGTATACATGGCTGTGCTCTTCATCTGCCCACTGTTTAGGCATGACCTGACCATCAATTCGTACCTATTGCCTGCCATGGGATGATCATAGAGCAGTACATGCAGCTGCATTTGGAACACTTGTCCTCTCAACACTAGTTACCCTCCTCTCCACTGCAAACATTGGTTGTTGATTCACCTGAATCTTGATCTTGGTAAATCAATCTTGAGTTGTTGGGTAACGTGTACTCCTATGCCAATAATTTCTCATTTAGTTTCGGTGCCTATGTAGAGGCGTTTCTATTATAGATATATCGGAGGACATCTCTCAATGATGTCTCGTGCATGCTAAACTTGCATATAACTTGTCTATAATATAACTTATAGACATGGGCCACCTATCTGGTAGTTTGTCTTTCCTAATAAAACTTAACTTGCATCTGATGAGGTGATTGTATCATGCATTGACATTAACGAATATATGCAATAAATGAAGCTTTTGTTGCCACCGGTCGTTGTCTTGCCGATTATTCACAGAGAGGGCCAACACCAGGAATATCTGTAAGATAACCCCACCGAATCCGGGGACAGCCTTTTCAACTGCATTTCAGCCAGCGCCCGCTTCTGCAATCGATTAAGAGGCTGCCGCTGGATTTGAGAAACCAAGGATCGAATCTCTGCCCGCATCGACGTCAAAACTTTGCGTGGCAGATGTAGTGTGCTCGAATCACCGCATATATGATCACCTCGCATACGGTGCCTGTGACTTTGAAAGTATTGCAGTTAAAACCGGTGGGCCAGCGGTGATAGCGCTACATAAATATTTGTATAATATATTTAGTTAACATATATATATAAAAAATAAATAAGATGGAGATTACAATGTCTTTTATACTAATTGTAAAATACACTTAATTTATTATAAAAAAAATTAAAATTAATTTAATGTATATTAAAATTAATTTAATTACACCGAAAGGCCTATATCTATTGGCAATGGGCACGATTAATGACTTTTTAATCTCAAATTCTAATTTGATGGTTAACAATTGAAGATGCTGGTATATTCTTAGTCATCCTCCCAAATGATGAATGTGATTTACTTTTTAACATTTACCTAATCATATTAAGAAATTACTATAACACTATCTAATTGCCACATGCACTATTTCAACTTCCTCCTCAGCTGTCTGTGCGTCTCAGTTGTCCGCGTTTAATATTCGATGGCTGACCAATACCTTTCGCCCTTCTCAGCCGCGAGTTAACGGCTGTGCTAGTGTATATTACTATGTTATGTGTATATTTTATTTTAGTTAATATATATAGTTTGAGTGGATCTAATGGTTAATGGTTAAGAACATATGATTTCTCTTAAAAATTTATAAGTTCAAACTCAAATAGGGTAGGGTATGTATACCTCCGTAGACTCTCCGTAGACTTTACCAGTCAAATTGTTTGGCAAAGGGAGGTTCCTTGTCCCACAAACAAGGGGGTCTCATACACCAATTTGCTGTGACTTGGTTGTGACCTTAAAAATAGATTATTATTATTATTATACCATGTAGATTTTACTAGTTAAATTGTTGGGATCTTCTCACTACTAATTGATAGCTAAGATATAATAGATTTTACCACCTTCCAAAAAAAACTTTTTTAAGTTATAATTGTAAAATACACTTAATTTATTATAAAAAAAAATTAAAATTAATTTAATGTATATTACTATGTTATGTGTATATTTTACTTTAGTTAATATATACAATTTGAGTGGATTTAATGGTTAATGGTTAAGAACATGTGTTTTCTCTTAAAAAGTTATAAGTTCAAACTCAAATAGGGTAGGGTATGTATACCATGTAGATTTTACTAGTTAAATTGTTGAGATCTTCTCACTACTAATTGATAACTAAGATATAATAGATTTTATCACCTTCCAAAAAAAAAAAAAATTATTAATCAAACAATATGTATTTTTCTATGGGAAAAAAATCTTACACATCACTTATAAAGTTTAGAAACTATTAAAACTCAAAATTGAGTTGATTTCTACCAAAACCCTCATTAAAAATAACAACACACTTAAGTAATATAAATAGAAGTCTAAATAAATATAAGGCATAACACCCTAACATTAATACAGATAATCAAGTAACAATAAGAGACAATTTGTACCAAAACCCTCATTAAAAATAACAACACACCAAATTACTATAAATAGAAGTCTAAAAAAATATAAGGTATAACACCCTAACATTAATAAAGATAATCAAGTAATAATAAGAAATAATTTGTACCAAAACCCTCATTAAAAATAACAACACCAAAATAGTATAAATAAAAATTTAAATAAATATAAGGCTACTTCAAATAAATATAAGGAATACCACCTGAGCATTAATACAGATAATCAAGTAACAATAAGAGATAATTTGTACCAAAATCCTCATTAAAAATAATAACAACATACCAAAACAAGTGTTGTATGGCAGCGTAGTCCCTGCCACATTGGAATGAGAATAATTGCGACCGAGTACAAACACGTGGGAAGCAAGTTGAAGTACATGTAATATCCATGCAGAATTTAGCATTCCTGAATAAGTTTTCTTTGAAATTTATCAAAACTTAATACAATGTTACATCAACAAAGGTTCCTAGTATCTAAATTTGATAGTACAGGAAAGCTACACGATCCTCTAAACACAAGCAAAGAATCCTTCTATAACCTCACCATTGAAATGAAATTTGCAAGAGGAAGAAATAGAGGGGTTGAGGTTTCCATACTTTTGTTTATGTTCGAAACATTCAAACACAATAGAATACTAATAATGTATTGAATAGAATAGTAATAATGTTTGTTACATCAACAAAGGTTCCTGGACAAAAAAGAATTAGCATACAATAGGACACAAAAAATCTAGCATTCCTGAATTAGCTTTCTTTGAAAGAAAGGTTCAAACACTCGTCGAAATAAAAATATTTTGTGACATAATGCTTGTTACATAGAATAGGACACAAAAAATTTAGCATTCATGAATTACTTTTCTTTGAAACAAAGGTTCCTGGACACAAAAAAATTGAAATTTATCAAAAATTAATAATGTATGTTACATCAAATAGTAATAATGTCTTGCAACAAAGGCATTCACGAATTAGTTTTCTTTGAAATTTATCAAAAATTAATATTGTTTGTTACATATTTCTGGAAACTTAAATGTGTTTGTCATATAGACTGGGATTGGGGCTCCCGCTGACCATAAAAAGAAATAAGTACAAGAATTAGGAATGTCAAAAGAAGAAGTGCACGACAGTAGAGAGGAAGACCTGAAAAGAAGAAATTGGAAGTTGTGAGTGTTTGGTTACAATTTTTTATTTAAAGAGGTATAATAACTGGATTGATAAAGAAAACAAGATGATAGTATAGACTTACTATGAAGCCGATGCATTTTTGTTGCTGTCATCGATAGTCAGTGGAATCGTGTCAATTGGTTGTTGCCCTTCCTGGATGAGGTTGTCCATTCTCCGTTGGAACCATTCTTCAATGTAGCTTCTCATGGGGGGAATGTTGATTTCATCTTGGATTTCTATGTCATAAAGGTCGTTTTCTAATTTCCTTAGATCCATTGAAATACTATGCAAACTCTGTTCAGTTTCTTCATTGTGTGTCGAATAGTCCAGTACCTAGTGCTTGAGATCATCTACACGATGTTCAACTATGTCGTAAAACTTTTGGAAAGACAACCCCTTTAAAATATCAAGTTGTTCATCGAAGGATTCTTTGGTCATTGACAAGGATTTGAGAATTAAGTTTGGGTCTTGAACCTCGTTGGTACTTCCGACTAAGTCTATTTGGATCAGGTTTGTGAATAATTCTTCATTTTCTAATATGTCTTGTTTATATGATTCGACAATGAGCTCCAAGTTCTTAACTTTCTTTTGCCAGCATGTTTTTACTTTTTTGGTCCACTTTGGGGAGGGGAGATTCTCTTGTCTTCTTTTCAATTCCGAGGTGTTGATGGCATGGTTGGAAAAAGGGGTCAGCACCTGTTCATAGAAACATTGATCATTTTTTAAATTCACCTGCAAATGTTCAAGCAAATCATTTGCCCTGTTTCGGAAGGAAACTATATTTTGTGATGTTTCCCAGGATTCTGTAACTAATTGCATTATTTTCTTGATGTTATTGTCTACAAGGG
>JASDQU010010937.1:176623-187168 GCA_032191745.1 Picea mariana | reverse complement strand
TATATATATATATATATATATATATAGTATTAGATTATTGTGTGTAAAATAATTTTATAATGAATAAAAGTGAAATGCATCTATCCATTCTTTTTAGATGTTTGTATTTTATCTTTTATGAGTAGATATATAGATTTTTGGTTAAACCATTAGAACAGAGTGGAGGAGGATGCTCCCAAGATATCAATATTGTTAGAAAAACAAATCATAGCTATGTTTAATGAGAGTATGTGGAGAGTCAATGAGAATATGAGGAAGATGAATTATTACAAATAAATCATTAACTCATTGTTAGAAGATCAAAACTATCTTTTTCCTATTTTGAAATCTATTATCAAAACTTTTTATTTTTATTTTGCTAGTTTATTTATCAAATAAATATTGCAAAAAAAAATCATTTTCCCATCATTTTTATAATGAAAATCATACTTTAGCACAATATAATTTATAAAATATGTGAAACTAAAAATGTAGGATGAAAAACACTTTATCTTATAATTTTATAACTTTGTCTTTTCAATAAAATATAAATTAAATAAAAAAAACTGGTTTTTTAACAAAATATAAATTAAATCCCAACAACCCTAACAAAAAAATAAACTTTTAGGTATATTTTTATTGATTTTTCTATTTTGTTGATAATGTAATGAAAATGTTGAACTTCTAAAAACTTTAAATTAAAAAGTTAATTAGAAAAAATAAAAATAAAAAATAAACTATTAAGTATATCTTTATTAATTTTGTTATTTTGTTGGTAATGTAATGAAAATTTTGAACTTCTAAAAACTTGAAATTAAAAAATTAATTAGAAAAAATATAAACTATAAGTTTAAGTTAGCTTAATTAAAAAGTTAATTGAAAAAAATATAAACCTTAAGTTTAAGTTGAACTTTAAACAATTATTGGATTTTTTTTTTCACATTTTCTATTTTTAAGTGTTAATGTTTATTTCTTTATATCATCCCTAGCTACCCAACACACTAAAACAGAAAATCGGGAAATATCATAAATTACACTGAAAAAATATTCATTTTTCTTATTTCTCCGGTTACCAAAATGATCGGCTTCATGCTCTTGTGTGGTTCGTTACATCCATCTTTTTATCTATGCATCTTCTAACCCTCCCTCCATCCATGTGCTTAAACCCTTCCCGTCATTCAACTATATCGTTCCTTCATTCCTTGACTCGATCCTTAGATACTTTCATAGTCCGTTTGGGCAGACGCTTCTAGAACCCTATATCAAGAGTTCTTGCGATCCAAAGGTCGGTTTAATTGTGATTGCTGCTACATCTACGGTTCAGGCAAACAAAAAGCCAGTTTAATCATTATTTATATTAATAAATGTGATAATAATTTTATTAAAAGCATTGGATATTTATACTGGTTTATTAATGATAACGATCTTTCTCTCTTCAGTTTTGGATGATAAGAATTCGAGTGTTGAATGAGAGGTTTAGAGGTTTACACAGATAAAAGTTCAACATATTTACAGGACATATAACGAGAAAGCTGATCTGCTGTAAAAAGAAGCTTTTTTTAGAAGAGGATTGTATATTTTTTGCAGTGGGAAATAAAAAACATCCAACATATTATGAAAGAATAGAAGTTTGATAACTTCTAATATGTCACAGAAGATGTAAACTCAACTTCTAATATGTCACAGAAGATGTAAACTCATCATTTTTATATTTTATAATCTATGGACTGTAATTTGGCAAAAAGTTGACAGCTATATATTTAAGTCTGATGATTATATATTTTTGTAACATAAGCCGGGATCAATTTATTTTTGAAAAAAAAAAAGAAAAAATATGATCCTGCTGTCAGTTATATATCTAAAGAATACTGTAATAGAATATTTATATTATCTAATATAAGTTTTTGTCAATTATATATGTAAAAGATATTGCTGTCAGTTATATATGTAAAGAATATTGTAATATAATATTTATATTATCTAATAAATTTTTGTCGGTTATATATGTAAAAGATATATTTATATTATCTAATATAAGTTTTTGTCAATTATATATGTAAAAGATATTGCTGTCAGTTATATATGTAAAGAATATTGTAATATAATATTTATATTATCTAATAAATTTTTGTCGGTTATATATGTAAAAGATATTGTAATAGAATATTTATATTATCTAATATAAATTTTTTTCCTTATTAAAAAACCTATTATAAAAAAAAAGTTATAATAAATGTAATGTCTGAAATTACAGAGTTTGAATTTGGAAAGAATATACTATCCACTGCAATATTTATTTGATAAAAGGGTCATTTTTTTGTACTTGGAAGATTTCGTTTCATCGAATTGGAAATAGGGAGTAATTCTTTAAAAAAAAATCCTTATTTTATATATACTTTTAAAGTAAATATGCCATTTTAAAAGATAAAGCTAAATGCATTCCACCATAGAAAGTAGATCTTACATTTTTGTACAGGCGCTAGAAATGTCAATGACGAGCTGAAAGAAATTACCACATACCAATTTTGAATTACTCGAATCTTAAAATTTATTAAATATGTTTTCCCACATACTATAAACCGTTTTATTTGTAAGGAGCGTTTTATTTGTTATTAAGATATGTTTTCCCACATGCTATAAACCGTTTTATTTGTAAGGAGTTGAACTAAAGTAGAACAAATCACTTTCTGATCCCATGTCGCAACACAGTTTCAAATACTATCACCAAATAGGTTTCACGACAAAGTTTTCAAAATTAACTGCGCACATAAGTTCAAAATACATATGAAATACTTGATATCAATAACTTTGGCACAGTTCTTGAATACAAAATATAATAACTATGATGAGCTTAATCTCAAATGATTTCTGTTGACAGACAAAGAGCTTGTGCACAAACTTATTCAACTCCTTATTTCTGGTTGATTTTCTTTTCTCTCTACCTCTTTGCTTGTGCACAAACTTATTCAACTCCTCGGCTGTTGTTGTTTCTCCTTTCTCTCTACCTCTTTACTTTTGCTCTGCATCATATGCCTCTACTAAAGACTCACACTTATATGGACTCCGACTGAGACTTCTTGTAGAAGTAAGATTGACCTAACATTAAACACTACCATTAATACGACTGACTCTTCAACAACTTAACTGAACTGGATAAGAAAAAATCGACTCCATTTATAACTCCTTTGCTTGTTGATGGACTTAGACTGAGTTTGAGTAAACATGTGACGTTGCATTTGCAGATTGTTAGAAAGACTTACAGACAATTCAGCTGATTGAAAAAAATACTAACAAAACAAGTGTTTGATAGATCGAGAGAGATGTGAAGATATCACTAACTTGTAATTATTATTTCCAACACTCCCCCTTAATTATAAGTAGGTGAGATTACAAAAATATCAATTATCATAAATTGAGTTTACATCTTACTGTCACTCATTTGTTATTGTGCAAACTCCTAGACTACTACATAGATGCCGAAATGCATCTCTTGCTAAAGCCTTTATAAATATATCTGCGACTTGTTTTTTTGACCTGCAAAATTCTAAACACATATATACCTTGTATCTATGTGCTTCGTTTTCTTTTGAAGCACACATGATTCTTTGACAACATAATGGATGCATTGTTGTCACAGAATATTGTTGTTGATTCATGTTGTTCCTATAAAAAATATTTTAACATTCTTTTCATCCAAATTGTTTGACAAGCTGCAATTGTAGCTGCGACGTACTCTGCTTCTACTGAAGAAAAAGTCACTATGGGTTTCTTCCTTGATGTCCATGATACCATACCTATTCCAAAATGAAATGTGTACCCAGAGGTATTTTTTTTGTCATCTATGTTGCCTCCACAATCATTGTCATTGTATCGAATGAGTCTGAAATCTTCTGAAGTGGATCACTTAATGCCAAAATATATTTTTTCCATTCACATATCTCAATATCATTTTTCCTGCCTTCCAATGTGATTCTTTTGGAGTTTCCATGAAGGGTAAAATCATGAAGATGGGTAACACTTTTGCTTGTTTTATGACCAAAAAAACTGTATTTTCAGAAGTTATTCAACTTCCGGCATACAAAAGTATTTTTTTTATTTAGAATTTCACTTTACAGTAAAAACAAAACTTGTGAATAATTTTGTTATCTTTCCAATGACTATTTTTCAATTTTTTTTATCAAGATTTGATATGCCAATTTGACAATTGTTTAACAGTGTGTTCCTTAAACATGAAAGGAATGATAATGAGTTATTGTTTTCCACAACAATGTATCTAGTATTAAACTTATGTTTTTAAGAAATGAAATATACTGCAACAATCTACAGAGACTCTATTTTATTACGACTATAATTTTGAATCTAACGAATGAATATTATAATTTCTAGAATTTTTTTAAGTTGACCAAGTTGAAAACGTTGCATTTTTTAAACACGTGTTTTTGTACACCTTTTATCTATCTAAATTTTTACTTAAAAGTAAAATCTAAAAATACCCTTTTGACGAGAATGGTTTAGCAATTATGAATATAAATTTTCCATAATTTTCTGTTGTGTATTTTTAGAGATATGGTTTTTTCATTTCACTGAATGATAATCTCACCTAAAAATATTATGCAGTGATTTTTTTATAAAATTAAATAAAAATAGATAAAAACAATGAAAATGAAAACAAATTATACCCAGTGAAAGTAGATTCAATTTTAAACATGTTGGTATCAATTCTCAAACTAAATTATGAGTATTTGTAGGAGTCTACTACCTCCAAAGATGAAGTAAGATGGAGAGAATTTGCAACTTCCTACAAACAGTCTCATTGTCATGTTTTCGGCCGAGATATTATTTCGGCCGAAATCTAGTTCTTAACGGAATCTGTTAAAAATAAATGTTTCAGCCGAAAAGTATTTCGGCCGAAATATGATTACCACGGGAAAATAATTCATCCAAAAAACATTTTACATGAATTTCGAGGGCGCCGTTAAATTTAACGTGAAAATTTTCGACCGAAAAAAGGTTTCGGTCGAAAAAATTCCTTTTCGGTCGAAAAATTGCCGCTAGAAATTTTGGAGACCCGATTGTCACGAAAGTGTTACCCAGCTTCATGATTTTACCCTGAACCTTGAAATTAGTTTCACTCCATACATAATATTAGGTCTTGTCATTGTGAGATACATAAGATTGCCTACTAGTCTATTAAACAGTGTGTGATCCACCTTGGACCCTTTGTCTTCCTTTCTTAACTTCAATCCTATTATAATAGGTGTTGGGGATGCTTTTGAATTTATCATATTGAATCTTTTCAATATTTCATGTGTATTCTTAGACTATGAGATAAATATACCAGTTTTGGACAGGTGAACTTCTATTCCCAAAAAATATCTCATAAGTCCTAAATCAATCATTTCAAATTCATCCCTCATGATTCACTTGAATTCGTCTATTGAAAAATCATCTGTAAAAATCAAATCATATACATATAAGAAAACACTTAACATATTACCTTGTTGCTTTTCTTTGATGTACAATGTTGACTCATTTTCACTTCTCTGAAATCCATTTTATGTGAGATAAGAATCAATGCGACTATACCAAGTTCTAGGAGCTTTCTTTAACCCATACAATGCTTTATTTAATCTATATACGCTATGTTCTTGTCCTAGAACCCGATACACACACTTTGTCTTCTAAGTGTCCATTCAAAAATGGTGACTTAACATCCATCTGATGAACTTGCCACTTGTACTACATGAGAATTGCTAACACGTTTATGACTGTGTCCATGCGCGCAACTTGTGCAAATTTTTCATTGAAATCAATTCCACATTGTTGTGTAAAACCTCTTGTAACTTATCGTGCCTTGTGCTTCTCGACATTTCCTTCTACATCTTTCTTGGATTTATAAATCAACTTTACACTTATTACATCCTTGTCATCAGGTACATCAAATAACTTCCAAGTTTGATTGTTCTTTATGCATTTGATTTTTTCATCCATGGCTTGTTCCCATACACCATATTCAACAGCTTCTTCAAAGGTTAAAAAATCATCTATTTGTGAAAAAAAATAAAAAACTGAAAATGAATTTGTTGCATCTTCATTATAGATGTCACACAGACTTCTTGTCTTTCTTGGAAAGAAACTTGTTAATTTTGGAACTGGAGATGTAGAACTACTCAAATTGTTTGTTGATGTTTGTTGCACTCTAGGTGTAGGTTCGCACATGTTTTTTTTACTGGAGTATTTTGTGTTTTGATTTGTGTCACAATGCCAGGTGTAGAAGGGACTTCTCACTAACTTGTACATGGTGTTTGAACCATTTCATATTCCGTGTCATCATGCTCCAATGCACCAATAATTTTGAATGAATTTGATATTTTTCCATGCCATGCCTCATTCTCCACGAAATGAACATCGCGGATGAATATGAATTTTCTTGTGATAGGGTCATAAAACTTGAATCCTTTTGTTTCTTCATAATACCCATCAAATATACATTTTTGTCAAATATACGATGCAACCAAAAACTTTTAAGTACGCCACATTATTCTTTAATCATGTCTAGGCTTCTTGAGGAACTTTGTTCTTCACACTCTTTGTTAGACATCTGTTCAAGATGTATACTACAGTTGCTACTGCCTCAACCCAATACTCATTTGAAAAATGTTTGGCTATCAACATACTGCACACCATTTCCATGATGGTTATGTTCTTTTTCTCTGCGACACCATTCTACAGTGGTGTATATCGCATGGTAAATAGCTTGTAGATTCTATGAAATTTACAAAAGTTATGAAATTCTCTAGAGATATATTCTCCTCCTCTATCAGCTCTTGGACACTTTATGTAATAGCCACTCTTATTTTCCAAAAGTGATTTAAACTGTTGAAAATAACTCAATGATTCATATTTATGCTTTAGAAAAAAAAATTATCTCTTTCTTGAGAAATCATCAATAAATGTCAAAAAATAAGTACTGCCTCCTATAGATGGAGTTTGCATTGGTCAACAAATATCCAAGTGTAAAATTTCCACTGGATCTTTTTCTCTGCAGGACATTCCAAATCGAAATGATTCTCTATGTTTCTTGCCAAATATGTAGCCTTCACATATCCTTTCTGGTTTTGCAACCAATGGCAAACCTTTTACCATATCGTTTATGTGTAGCAACTTTAGACCTCCACAATTCAAATGTCCAAATATGAAATGCCATAAAAGGAATCATCTATACTTCAGATTGGAATGATGCCTTCATTTATGCACCACTTTCTCCTTTCTTGTTATTGCGCACACTATTTTCTTCTTTTGAACTGCGTGCACTTTCTGTTGTAAATGCAGTGTCTAACTTTGCACTTTTTATTTGATCAACAAGTAGAGTTTCATTCTTCTTCTTGGTTGGTTTCAATTTCAACGGGAACATTTTGTTACTTGTCATATGGATTCTTGCAATAAGTTGATTGTTTGGTAATCTATCCATAATCACACAATCATTATCTTTTATGTAGTTTCAGTATCCTTTCTATAACAATTGTCATGTGCTCATTAGATTATGCTTCAGACCAGAAACATAATATGCTTCAGGTATAACCTTTTCTTATCCTTTGTTAGTTAATATTTTTATGCTACCTACACTGATCCAAGTGGATATCAATGGCCACCCACCTTTTCCAACTGACTCAAAACAATTTTCTCGCAATTTTGGTAATTTACCATTTTTAGCAGTTTTTAACTTCCAGGGCAATTTTGAGGGCCTAAATGAAGGTTTTTCGGGATCGAGCTTCTCAAATATAGCCAAAGGCTTTCATTAAGCCCCAAAAATGAATCTCCTCGACGATACATTTCCAACGAACTATCGTGAGCCCCAAACGAAGATTGTATGCCAAAGTTATTCCCCTGGGAAGTTGATACACCAAACTACCCAAAACGGGGTCCACAAAATTGTTGGTTTTTCATCTTCCAGGGTTAGGGTTTTGGATTTTCTTTATGATAAAAAGGCCTTTGAAGACTCATTGTAAAATCATCTTCTTGCGAATGAGAGTAGAAGACACATCTCTTCTTAGAGATCAGTTGCCACCATTCTAGCGAGTCTTTCACTCTGTATTTTTACAGTCTTTGTACATTTTCTCTCATTAATAAAAAATTGTGTATTATTGTATCTCTATGTTTATGGTTTCATCTCTGATACATTTATTTTATATTATTGGATATATGATATATCTCTCTACTTTTATTTATTATATCTCCGCTCTCATTTCGTGCCAAAAATAATCCAGATCATTTGCCTAAGACAGTGACTTGAATATCTATTCCAAGTGTAAGCTTGGTTTGGACTAACTCATCCAAACTAGAAAAAAATTCTACGTTTCCTCTGATGTGGTTACTGCATCCTCAATCTAAATACCATATGTCACATGGACTTTCTTGAGCAACATTGTGTTCCACAAGGCATACTATATGCATTACTTTAGCATGGGACATAACCGTAGGGTGAGTTTAGTTATTTGTGTTGTTTGACTGATCCCGACCTTGATTATTCTAATTATACTGTCTTGTTCTACACTCATATTCATAATGTCCATACTTTTTACAGAAATCACATTGAATTTTTTATTTGTTAGTTCTTTGACCACTTGACTGACTAGTACTTGGGTTTTGACCTCTTCCACCAGTATTTCCAGTATTTCTACTGCATCCACCTATGACATAAATTATTCCTCTGATTCTAGAATGAGCTCCCCCCCTTCCTATTCCATGACTTATAGATGAATACTTGAAAAATTCATTCTCAAATGACATGCTAGATCTATTGGATCTATGTTCATGATTAATGAGGGAAGCTTGCAGTTTATCTAGACTAAACTGACTCAAGTATTTTCTCTCTTCTAGATTCACAACAAGGGTGTCCAAATTAGGAGGAAAACTCCTAAGTACCTTCTCAACAACTTTTTTGTCTTCTATGGTTTCACCATGAGACTTAATCTAATTTATGAGGTCAATGACATGGGTATAAAAGGAATCTACTATATTTGTATCTTCCATTGACATAGCTTCAAAATATCTTCTAAGAATTTTTAGTTTTGTAGTATTTACTTTGTCCATACCTTGATAAGAAGTTTTCTTATATGTCCCATGATTCCTTGGATGATGCAACTCTTGGGAGTATTTTCTCATGCATTGATTGATGTATGTAAAACGTTGCCTTTCCATCCTTCTTTCTTTGATTTTTCAAGACATCATTCTCAGCTTGTGTGAGGGCATTTTATGATGCCTGATCTATTGGTTCCACATAGCCATTTTCAACTGTCTCTCATACATATTGACTTTGGAATAGTTCCTTCATGGTCAACAACCAAATCTCATAATTCTTTCCTGTAAAATTGGGAGGTTGCATATTTAGGTAGAAGCCATATTTCACTTTCCAACAAAGTTGTTTCTCTAATAAACTTGCTATGATATAATATTCTCTAATACAAGATCTCATATCGATGCCATGCGAAGACTACTCTGCACAATGCAGTTTCAAATACTGCACACCAAACAAGCTTCACGACAGAGTTCTAAAAACGAACAATGCAGTGCAGAGACTGCACTAGTTGTTGCGTGTTGTGAATAAACACACTTAATGAAATTATTTCTGGATGCAGAATAACACAGTTCTATTCATAGTACATAAACTCGGAAATATGACAAAAGCTCAAAATACACATGAAATACTTGATATTAATAACTTCGACTCAATGCGCGAATACAAAATACAATCACTAAGATGAGCTTCAACTCAAATGACTTCTGTTGAATTTATAGACACAGAGCTTGTGCTCACACTTCTTCAACTCCTCAATTGTTGTTGTTTATTCTTTCTATCTACCTCTCTGCTTCTAATCTACATCATCTACCTCTAATAAAGACTCGAAGTTATATGGACTCTGACTAAGGCTTCATGTAGAAGTAATACTGACCTAGCATTAAACACTACCATTAATACGACTGACTCTTCAACTACTTAGCTGAACTTGAGAAGATAAAGATAGGCTCCATTTATAACTCCTCTGCTTTGCGACTAACATAGACTAGGTTTGAGTAAACCTGTGACTTTATATTTGAAGATTGTCTGACATACTAACTGAAAAATCCGTTGACTGACAAAACGACTCTCTGACAAATCGGTGGAGATGTGAAGATCTCACCGATTTGTAAGTACTATTTCCAACAATCATGAAGTAGCCCAAATCACGTTTTCTCCCAAGTGAATAGTTTATTTTAAAACGAAAATCACTATTAACCTTTCAACAAAAATCCAAGTTTATAGGCATAGCTAGCAAGCAAATACAATATGCACATGTTTACATCATAATTCCATTACATTAAGAAGTTATTTCAGTTTCATAATAGAAAGGATACTGTGCTCCAACCAACATTATGAGGCATTTGGAGAATTGGATAAAGTTTTGTATTAATAATAGAATCTTCATGCATGCATACAAGTTGCAAATACATGCTCGATGTGTCATTATTAAGAGAATAGGTATTCAAAGTAGCCCTTTTTTTTTGGAAAAGGGATAGAAAACATCT
>JASDQU010010937.1:127201-157676 GCA_032191745.1 Picea mariana | reverse complement strand
GTTTAAGTTGAACTTTAAACAATTATTGGATTTTTTTTTTCACATTTTCTATTTTTAAGTGTTAATGTTTATTTCTTTATATCATCCCTAGCTACCCAACACACTAAAACAGAAAATCGGGAAATATCATAAATTACACTGAAAAAATATTCATTTTTCTTATTTCTCCGGTTACCAAAATGATCGGCTTCATGCTCTTGTGTGGTTCGTTACATCCATCTTTTTATCTATGCATCTTCTAACCCTCCCTCCATCCATGTGCTTAAACCCTTCCCGTCATTCAACTATATCGTTCCTTCATTCCTTGACTCGATCCTTAGATACTTTCATAGTCCGTTTGGGCAGACGCTTCTAGAACCCTATATCAAGAGTTCTTGCGATCCAAAGGTCGGTTTAATTGTGATTGCTGCTACATCTACGGTTCAGGCAAACAAAAAGCCAGTTTAATCATTATTTATATTAATAAATGTGATAATAATTTTATTAAAAGCATTGGATATTTATACTGGTTTATTAATGATAACGATCTTTCTCTCTTCAGTTTTGGATGATAAGAATTCGAGTGTTGAATGAGAGGTTTAGAGGTTTACACAGATAAAAGTTCAACATATTTACAGGACATATAACGAGAAAGCTGATCTGCTGTAAAAAGAAGCTTTTTTTAGAAGAGGATTGTATATTTTTTGCAGTGGGAAATAAAAAACATCCAACATATTATGAAAGAATAGAAGTTTGATAACTTCTAATATGTCACAGAAGATGTAAACTCAACTTCTAATATGTCACAGAAGATGTAAACTCATCATTTTTATATTTTATAATCTATGGACTGTAATTTGGCAAAAAGTTGACAGCTATATATTTAAGTCTGATGATTATATATTTTTGTAACATAAGCCGGGATCAATTTATTTTTGAAAAAAAAAAAGAAAAAATATGATCCTGCTGTCAGTTATATATCTAAAGAATACTGTAATAGAATATTTATATTATCTAATATAAGTTTTTGTCAATTATATATGTAAAAGATATTGCTGTCAGTTATATATGTAAAGAATATTGTAATATAATATTTATATTATCTAATAAATTTTTGTCGGTTATATATGTAAAAGATATATTTATATTATCTAATATAAGTTTTTGTCAATTATATATGTAAAAGATATTGCTGTCAGTTATATATGTAAAGAATATTGTAATATAATATTTATATTATCTAATAAATTTTTGTCGGTTATATATGTAAAAGATATTGTAATAGAATATTTATATTATCTAATATAAATTTTTTTCCTTATTAAAAAACCTATTATAAAAAAAAAGTTATAATAAATGTAATGTCTGAAATTACAGAGTTTGAATTTGGAAAGAATATACTATCCACTGCAATATTTATTTGATAAAAGGGTCATTTTTTTGTACTTGGAAGATTTCGTTTCATCGAATTGGAAATAGGGAGTAATTCTTTAAAAAAAAATCCTTATTTTATATATACTTTTAAAGTAAATATGCCATTTTAAAAGATAAAGCTAAATGCATTCCACCATAGAAAGTAGATCTTACATTTTTGTACAGGCGCTAGAAATGTCAATGACGAGCTGAAAGAAATTACCACATACCAATTTTGAATTACTCGAATCTTAAAATTTATTAAATATGTTTTCCCACATACTATAAACCGTTTTATTTGTAAGGAGCGTTTTATTTGTTATTAAGATATGTTTTCCCACATGCTATAAACCGTTTTATTTGTAAGGAGTTGAACTAAAGTAGAACAAATCACTTTCTGATCCCATGTCGCAACACAGTTTCAAATACTATCACCAAATAGGTTTCACGACAAAGTTTTCAAAATTAACTGCGCACATAAGTTCAAAATACATATGAAATACTTGATATCAATAACTTTGGCACAGTTCTTGAATACAAAATATAATAACTATGATGAGCTTAATCTCAAATGATTTCTGTTGACAGACAAAGAGCTTGTGCACAAACTTATTCAACTCCTTATTTCTGGTTGATTTTCTTTTCTCTCTACCTCTTTGCTTGTGCACAAACTTATTCAACTCCTCGGCTGTTGTTGTTTCTCCTTTCTCTCTACCTCTTTACTTTTGCTCTGCATCATATGCCTCTACTAAAGACTCACACTTATATGGACTCCGACTGAGACTTCTTGTAGAAGTAAGATTGACCTAACATTAAACACTACCATTAATACGACTGACTCTTCAACAACTTAACTGAACTGGATAAGAAAAAATCGACTCCATTTATAACTCCTTTGCTTGTTGATGGACTTAGACTGAGTTTGAGTAAACATGTGACGTTGCATTTGCAGATTGTTAGAAAGACTTACAGACAATTCAGCTGATTGAAAAAAATACTAACAAAACAAGTGTTTGATAGATCGAGAGAGATGTGAAGATATCACTAACTTGTAATTATTATTTCCAACACTCCCCCTTAATTATAAGTAGGTGAGATTACAAAAATATCAATTATCATAAATTGAGTTTACATCTTACTGTCACTCATTTGTTATTGTGCAAACTCCTAGACTACTACATAGATGCCGAAATGCATCTCTTGCTAAAGCCTTTATAAATATATCTGCGACTTGTTTTTTTGACCTGCAAAATTCTAAACACATATATACCTTGTATCTATGTGCTTCGTTTTCTTTTGAAGCACACATGATTCTTTGACAACATAATGGATGCATTGTTGTCACAGAATATTGTTGTTGATTCATGTTGTTCCTATAAAAAATATTTTAACATTCTTTTCATCCAAATTGTTTGACAAGCTGCAATTGTAGCTGCGACGTACTCTGCTTCTACTGAAGAAAAAGTCACTATGGGTTTCTTCCTTGATGTCCATGATACCATACCTATTCCAAAATGAAATGTGTACCCAGAGGTATTTTTTTTGTCATCTATGTTGCCTCCACAATCATTGTCATTGTATCGAATGAGTCTGAAATCTTCTGAAGTGGATCACTTAATGCCAAAATATATTTTTTCCATTCACATATCTCAATATCATTTTTCCTGCCTTCCAATGTGATTCTTTTGGAGTTTCCATGAAGGGTAAAATCATGAAGATGGGTAACACTTTTGCTTGTTTTATGACCAAAAAAACTGTATTTTCAGAAGTTATTCAACTTCCGGCATACAAAAGTATTTTTTTTATTTAGAATTTCACTTTACAGTAAAAACAAAACTTGTGAATAATTTTGTTATCTTTCCAATGACTATTTTTCAATTTTTTTTATCAAGATTTGATATGCCAATTTGACAATTGTTTAACAGTGTGTTCCTTAAACATGAAAGGAATGATAATGAGTTATTGTTTTCCACAACAATGTATCTAGTATTAAACTTATGTTTTTAAGAAATGAAATATACTGCAACAATCTACAGAGACTCTATTTTATTACGACTATAATTTTGAATCTAACGAATGAATATTATAATTTCTAGAATTTTTTTAAGTTGACCAAGTTGAAAACGTTGCATTTTTTAAACACGTGTTTTTGTACACCTTTTATCTATCTAAATTTTTACTTAAAAGTAAAATCTAAAAATACCCTTTTGACGAGAATGGTTTAGCAATTATGAATATAAATTTTCCATAATTTTCTGTTGTGTATTTTTAGAGATATGGTTTTTTCATTTCACTGAATGATAATCTCACCTAAAAATATTATGCAGTGATTTTTTTATAAAATTAAATAAAAATAGATAAAAACAATGAAAATGAAAACAAATTATACCCAGTGAAAGTAGATTCAATTTTAAACATGTTGGTATCAATTCTCAAACTAAATTATGAGTATTTGTAGGAGTCTACTACCTCCAAAGATGAAGTAAGATGGAGAGAATTTGCAACTTCCTACAAACAGTCTCATTGTCATGTTTTCGGCCGAGATATTATTTCGGCCGAAATCTAGTTCTTAACGGAATCTGTTAAAAATAAATGTTTCAGCCGAAAAGTATTTCGGCCGAAATATGATTACCACGGGAAAATAATTCATCCAAAAAACATTTTACATGAATTTCGAGGGCGCCGTTAAATTTAACGTGAAAATTTTCGACCGAAAAAAGGTTTCGGTCGAAAAAATTCCTTTTCGGTCGAAAAATTGCCGCTAGAAATTTTGGAGACCCGATTGTCACGAAAGTGTTACCCAGCTTCATGATTTTACCCTGAACCTTGAAATTAGTTTCACTCCATACATAATATTAGGTCTTGTCATTGTGAGATACATAAGATTGCCTACTAGTCTATTAAACAGTGTGTGATCCACCTTGGACCCTTTGTCTTCCTTTCTTAACTTCAATCCTATTATAATAGGTGTTGGGGATGCTTTTGAATTTATCATATTGAATCTTTTCAATATTTCATGTGTATTCTTAGACTATGAGATAAATATACCAGTTTTGGACAGGTGAACTTCTATTCCCAAAAAATATCTCATAAGTCCTAAATCAATCATTTCAAATTCATCCCTCATGATTCACTTGAATTCGTCTATTGAAAAATCATCTGTAAAAATCAAATCATATACATATAAGAAAACACTTAACATATTACCTTGTTGCTTTTCTTTGATGTACAATGTTGACTCATTTTCACTTCTCTGAAATCCATTTTATGTGAGATAAGAATCAATGCGACTATACCAAGTTCTAGGAGCTTTCTTTAACCCATACAATGCTTTATTTAATCTATATACGCTATGTTCTTGTCCTAGAACCCGATACACACACTTTGTCTTCTAAGTGTCCATTCAAAAATGGTGACTTAACATCCATCTGATGAACTTGCCACTTGTACTACATGAGAATTGCTAACACGTTTATGACTGTGTCCATGCGCGCAACTTGTGCAAATTTTTCATTGAAATCAATTCCACATTGTTGTGTAAAACCTCTTGTAACTTATCGTGCCTTGTGCTTCTCGACATTTCCTTCTACATCTTTCTTGGATTTATAAATCAACTTTACACTTATTACATCCTTGTCATCAGGTACATCAAATAACTTCCAAGTTTGATTGTTCTTTATGCATTTGATTTTTTCATCCATGGCTTGTTCCCATACACCATATTCAACAGCTTCTTCAAAGGTTAAAAAATCATCTATTTGTGAAAAAAAATAAAAAACTGAAAATGAATTTGTTGCATCTTCATTATAGATGTCACACAGACTTCTTGTCTTTCTTGGAAAGAAACTTGTTAATTTTGGAACTGGAGATGTAGAACTACTCAAATTGTTTGTTGATGTTTGTTGCACTCTAGGTGTAGGTTCGCACATGTTTTTTTTACTGGAGTATTTTGTGTTTTGATTTGTGTCACAATGCCAGGTGTAGAAGGGACTTCTCACTAACTTGTACATGGTGTTTGAACCATTTCATATTCCGTGTCATCATGCTCCAATGCACCAATAATTTTGAATGAATTTGATATTTTTCCATGCCATGCCTCATTCTCCACGAAATGAACATCGCGGATGAATATGAATTTTCTTGTGATAGGGTCATAAAACTTGAATCCTTTTGTTTCTTCATAATACCCATCAAATATACATTTTTGTCAAATATACGATGCAACCAAAAACTTTTAAGTACGCCACATTATTCTTTAATCATGTCTAGGCTTCTTGAGGAACTTTGTTCTTCACACTCTTTGTTAGACATCTGTTCAAGATGTATACTACAGTTGCTACTGCCTCAACCCAATACTCATTTGAAAAATGTTTGGCTATCAACATACTGCACACCATTTCCATGATGGTTATGTTCTTTTTCTCTGCGACACCATTCTACAGTGGTGTATATCGCATGGTAAATAGCTTGTAGATTCTATGAAATTTACAAAAGTTATGAAATTCTCTAGAGATATATTCTCCTCCTCTATCAGCTCTTGGACACTTTATGTAATAGCCACTCTTATTTTCCAAAAGTGATTTAAACTGTTGAAAATAACTCAATGATTCATATTTATGCTTTAGAAAAAAAAATTATCTCTTTCTTGAGAAATCATCAATAAATGTCAAAAAATAAGTACTGCCTCCTATAGATGGAGTTTGCATTGGTCAACAAATATCCAAGTGTAAAATTTCCACTGGATCTTTTTCTCTGCAGGACATTCCAAATCGAAATGATTCTCTATGTTTCTTGCCAAATATGTAGCCTTCACATATCCTTTCTGGTTTTGCAACCAATGGCAAACCTTTTACCATATCGTTTATGTGTAGCAACTTTAGACCTCCACAATTCAAATGTCCAAATATGAAATGCCATAAAAGGAATCATCTATACTTCAGATTGGAATGATGCCTTCATTTATGCACCACTTTCTCCTTTCTTGTTATTGCGCACACTATTTTCTTCTTTTGAACTGCGTGCACTTTCTGTTGTAAATGCAGTGTCTAACTTTGCACTTTTTATTTGATCAACAAGTAGAGTTTCATTCTTCTTCTTGGTTGGTTTCAATTTCAACGGGAACATTTTGTTACTTGTCATATGGATTCTTGCAATAAGTTGATTGTTTGGTAATCTATCCATAATCACACAATCATTATCTTTTATGTAGTTTCAGTATCCTTTCTATAACAATTGTCATGTGCTCATTAGATTATGCTTCAGACCAGAAACATAATATGCTTCAGGTATAACCTTTTCTTATCCTTTGTTAGTTAATATTTTTATGCTACCTACACTGATCCAAGTGGATATCAATGGCCACCCACCTTTTCCAACTGACTCAAAACAATTTTCTCGCAATTTTGGTAATTTACCATTTTTAGCAGTTTTTAACTTCCAGGGCAATTTTGAGGGCCTAAATGAAGGTTTTTCGGGATCGAGCTTCTCAAATATAGCCAAAGGCTTTCATTAAGCCCCAAAAATGAATCTCCTCGACGATACATTTCCAACGAACTATCGTGAGCCCCAAACGAAGATTGTATGCCAAAGTTATTCCCCTGGGAAGTTGATACACCAAACTACCCAAAACGGGGTCCACAAAATTGTTGGTTTTTCATCTTCCAGGGTTAGGGTTTTGGATTTTCTTTATGATAAAAAGGCCTTTGAAGACTCATTGTAAAATCATCTTCTTGCGAATGAGAGTAGAAGACACATCTCTTCTTAGAGATCAGTTGCCACCATTCTAGCGAGTCTTTCACTCTGTATTTTTACAGTCTTTGTACATTTTCTCTCATTAATAAAAAATTGTGTATTATTGTATCTCTATGTTTATGGTTTCATCTCTGATACATTTATTTTATATTATTGGATATATGATATATCTCTCTACTTTTATTTATTATATCTCCGCTCTCATTTCGTGCCAAAAATAATCCAGATCATTTGCCTAAGACAGTGACTTGAATATCTATTCCAAGTGTAAGCTTGGTTTGGACTAACTCATCCAAACTAGAAAAAAATTCTACGTTTCCTCTGATGTGGTTACTGCATCCTCAATCTAAATACCATATGTCACATGGACTTTCTTGAGCAACATTGTGTTCCACAAGGCATACTATATGCATTACTTTAGCATGGGACATAACCGTAGGGTGAGTTTAGTTATTTGTGTTGTTTGACTGATCCCGACCTTGATTATTCTAATTATACTGTCTTGTTCTACACTCATATTCATAATGTCCATACTTTTTACAGAAATCACATTGAATTTTTTATTTGTTAGTTCTTTGACCACTTGACTGACTAGTACTTGGGTTTTGACCTCTTCCACCAGTATTTCCAGTATTTCTACTGCATCCACCTATGACATAAATTATTCCTCTGATTCTAGAATGAGCTCCCCCCCTTCCTATTCCATGACTTATAGATGAATACTTGAAAAATTCATTCTCAAATGACATGCTAGATCTATTGGATCTATGTTCATGATTAATGAGGGAAGCTTGCAGTTTATCTAGACTAAACTGACTCAAGTATTTTCTCTCTTCTAGATTCACAACAAGGGTGTCCAAATTAGGAGGAAAACTCCTAAGTACCTTCTCAACAACTTTTTTGTCTTCTATGGTTTCACCATGAGACTTAATCTAATTTATGAGGTCAATGACATGGGTATAAAAGGAATCTACTATATTTGTATCTTCCATTGACATAGCTTCAAAATATCTTCTAAGAATTTTTAGTTTTGTAGTATTTACTTTGTCCATACCTTGATAAGAAGTTTTCTTATATGTCCCATGATTCCTTGGATGATGCAACTCTTGGGAGTATTTTCTCATGCATTGATTGATGTATGTAAAACGTTGCCTTTCCATCCTTCTTTCTTTGATTTTTCAAGACATCATTCTCAGCTTGTGTGAGGGCATTTTATGATGCCTGATCTATTGGTTCCACATAGCCATTTTCAACTGTCTCTCATACATATTGACTTTGGAATAGTTCCTTCATGGTCAACAACCAAATCTCATAATTCTTTCCTGTAAAATTGGGAGGTTGCATATTTAGGTAGAAGCCATATTTCACTTTCCAACAAAGTTGTTTCTCTAATAAACTTGCTATGATATAATATTCTCTAATACAAGATCTCATATCGATGCCATGCGAAGACTACTCTGCACAATGCAGTTTCAAATACTGCACACCAAACAAGCTTCACGACAGAGTTCTAAAAACGAACAATGCAGTGCAGAGACTGCACTAGTTGTTGCGTGTTGTGAATAAACACACTTAATGAAATTATTTCTGGATGCAGAATAACACAGTTCTATTCATAGTACATAAACTCGGAAATATGACAAAAGCTCAAAATACACATGAAATACTTGATATTAATAACTTCGACTCAATGCGCGAATACAAAATACAATCACTAAGATGAGCTTCAACTCAAATGACTTCTGTTGAATTTATAGACACAGAGCTTGTGCTCACACTTCTTCAACTCCTCAATTGTTGTTGTTTATTCTTTCTATCTACCTCTCTGCTTCTAATCTACATCATCTACCTCTAATAAAGACTCGAAGTTATATGGACTCTGACTAAGGCTTCATGTAGAAGTAATACTGACCTAGCATTAAACACTACCATTAATACGACTGACTCTTCAACTACTTAGCTGAACTTGAGAAGATAAAGATAGGCTCCATTTATAACTCCTCTGCTTTGCGACTAACATAGACTAGGTTTGAGTAAACCTGTGACTTTATATTTGAAGATTGTCTGACATACTAACTGAAAAATCCGTTGACTGACAAAACGACTCTCTGACAAATCGGTGGAGATGTGAAGATCTCACCGATTTGTAAGTACTATTTCCAACAATCATGAAGTAGCCCAAATCACGTTTTCTCCCAAGTGAATAGTTTATTTTAAAACGAAAATCACTATTAACCTTTCAACAAAAATCCAAGTTTATAGGCATAGCTAGCAAGCAAATACAATATGCACATGTTTACATCATAATTCCATTACATTAAGAAGTTATTTCAGTTTCATAATAGAAAGGATACTGTGCTCCAACCAACATTATGAGGCATTTGGAGAATTGGATAAAGTTTTGTATTAATAATAGAATCTTCATGCATGCATACAAGTTGCAAATACATGCTCGATGTGTCATTATTAAGAGAATAGGTATTCAAAGTAGCCCTTTTTTTTTGGAAAAGGGATAGAAAACATCTCTATATATATAAAGTGGCCAGAACTTAATGTGGCCTATATTGGCAATAGTGTAGACAACATATGTGAGTTTTTTAGAAGCCTTCATGCAATATGCTTAGAGATACTTTTTTGACAATAAACTATAAATTTTTATGTCTTTAAATCTCTGAACGATTTCCTTCTTTCTTCCACTTTGTTTCGCATTCAATTTATATACTTCATATTATCTTCTAGCAACAATACGGGAAATGAATACCATCGGGAACAAAGTTCAAAGATGAAGAAATTTGTAAAAGTTGTAGTTTAAAATATAATGTCAAGATTCTGTCTCATTACTTCTCGATACCCCTGGGTAAATTACTGTTTAAATTAAATCCTCATTAGTTTTTAAGGCTATCGCTCGTGATATGATAAAACATAATTACCCCAAGTAGGCTTTCTCCTTATTGGAATCACTCAATCAATCATCCTTTTAATTACAGAATTTGATGTGATGGTCAGGAATTGAGGAGGCTAGCATATTCTTCGTCTTACCTCCAAATCAATGAATGAGATTTGCATAATTAATTCTCTTGCATTTATGAATTTCATCGTTCATCATGTTTACTTTTTCACTTTTACTTTACATTATTAATCAATTAATAACCCTACTTATCAATTGCCACAAACCATAATTTAACAAATCTTACTTTTGTTTTAACATTTACATTATTAATTTTTTACATTTTACAGTTGTGCCACCTACAATTAAATTGTAATTATATCAAGTATTAACAAGGGGCATAAAAACAATTGGAGAGAAACCATTTAACATTTATTTTTTATTTTTTTACTCATTGGCGGTTTCATAAATTCTAACCTACCATGTGATAGAGGAAACATTTATGTATCCTCCCTTTCACTATGCCAAGAGAGCCCTAGAGAGGAGTGGATTAGCCCTTTTTATTTTTTACCAATTGATGGTTTCATAAATTCTAATGCCATGTGGTTTGAGGAAACAAACATTTACGCCATGTGGTACGAGGAAACAAACATCTATTGTATCCTCCCTTTCACTATGCTAGGGAAAGGAGTGGATTAACTAGTGTAGTAATGTTGGATGTCCCGTATATTTTGGCATTTAGATTCCAATGTTGGATGTCCCGTATATTTTGGCATTTAGATTCCACCTGAGGTTTTCATTTCAATGTATATATTAATGTATTCATATTTTTTTTTAATTTTGAGGGAAACATGGGAAACGTGGCATGTATNCTAGGGAAAGGAGTGGATTAACTAGTGTAGTAATGTTGGATGTCCCGTATATTTTGGCATTTAAATTCCACCTGAGGTTTTCATTTCAATGTATATATTAATGTATTCATATTTTTTTTTAATTTTGAGGGAAACATGGGAAACGTGGCATGTATACTTCTTTACTTAAACCAAACCATGTTCTGAACAAAATACTATCATTTTAACACTATGCTTAATCTGGCTTGATTCCTTGCTAACAATATATTTCTTCTTGATGGATATCTTATTTGTAGGGTTAAAGGAACAACCCTATTAATAATGTAAACTAGCTATATTCATTTATTTTGTTTATTTCGTATAACTGCAAGTTGCATGACATTTCCTGCTAATGACACATTGGTGCAGAGGTGCGAAGATTCGAAGGTGACTATTGAGAATATGTGCGTCTGGTAAAGGCTTATTTATTTATGTTGTCAAGTTCTTGGGTAAAATAGCTATTGTGAAGACTTCTTTATTTATGTTGTCAAGTTCTTGTGTAAAATAAACAATAGCGCATGCTAGATATCAACACTTCCATTCAAAATCACGGTCATAATTGTTTGCATGGAAGTGTATACATCTTTGGAATAAGGATTCTGAGAGATAGCTGAAAAGAAATATTTGAACATCATGAGCTTGTTCAATCCAAGGTTCAATATTGTTGCGCACTAAGTGACGTGTGCAACAGTTTTGAGAATGGAAACCCTAACTGCAAAGACAGGACTATTTATCTTTGCCAGATCTTAAAAATTTTTGATATCTTTGAATCGAGCATCCTAGAATGGTTTATTGGGTGTTGTTATTTTCATGTTTTTGTTGCGGCAATGGAGGACCTGGAGCTTCACTTCTTCAGAACATATATTAGTAGGTACTTTTAACTTATATCTTATAATTTTTACATTTAAATGTCAAGGGGAAAATATATATTCTGAATATCATTTTCTGTGACTGGGTTATCCCGGATGCAACGTATAAATTTGACGGGAAGTCCTATCCGTGAAATAAATTTTTATGACAGGTTATTTCTTAAATCCTTTTGGTGATGTTTTATTTTTTATTTTTTTTTATCATTTAAATATTATGTATTATATGTTTTTTTTTCCATTTTTATTGTAAATACAAAAGCATCCAGGCACAACTTAAAATTATTATGAAATTTCATTTAACATAACTTCATCAAATTGTTTCATATGGAATACAACACCATTAAAAGTATAAATATAAAAGCTTAACTGATTATCTTGATATAGCAATTTTCCCACAATTCTAATTTTGAAAATCACGAAATAAGAGTTTCCAACTTATTTCTATGCCTCAATTGAGCATAGATCTTATCATGTACAAAAACAATCGACCAAACAATAAGTAGTATGCATGCAATGATGCCAAGATAGCTACAACCTAAGGGAAAAGGCAAAAAGTAGTTACTAAAGGTTGTTGTAAAAAAAATGACTTGTAAGTTGTGAACCCAACTTATGCTATAATATTTGTAACTTAGGAAATATACTATGCATGGCCTTTGTTATAAAATTTATAACTTGTGTTATGTATGCTTTACACAAAAATCAACATTCAAATTTAGAAAATTATTATTATATTATATTATATATATTGTTATTACATTATATTGTTATTATATCATATTATATATTATAATATATATTTTTATTATTATTTTATATATATATATACTTATTTTAAACTAAATCCATTTTGTCAATATTTAAAATTATTAAAAAATAGAAAAAACAAATAAATACTCATCAATTTTAACACTACTAGAATGTTATAAATCTTTATAAAATATATTTTACCAATCCAGAAGTTTTTGTTAATTGGAAATAAGCTATAAATCTCTCGAAATTATGTTTTCACCAATATATAAGAAATATAGATTTGTTAATTGGAAAGAAGTTATAAGTCTCCCCAGATTATGTTTTTAATAAGATATAAAATAGTTTTGATGGAATTTAAAAAAAAATAAAGGTTAAATTAACATTTTTTTCATATTAATTTTATATTTCAATGTTAAATATTAATAATTAAAAAAAACATTAATATAAAAAAACGCTTAAAACAAAATATTAATAATTAAAAAAAACATTAATATAAAAAAACGCTTAAAACCTTTATAGAAAACATTAAAATCGGACTTCTTCTCACCTCTAAGTCTCTCAGTCCATCTAAATCTCAATGTAGAAGCTTCTGCTGATTCTACATGCTCTCAGTATACAGATTGTTGCTATTAGTGTGTTGTATTAGATCGTCTTTTAGTGAAGGAACTTCATGAACTTCAGAGTTTTTGGTGGGATTATTGCACAGGAGTGGATTCCAGCGCAGCCGAGGTTATATTTTTATCCAAAAGATTTTTTTTTCTTCAAGAATTTGGTTGGTTATATTTTTAATGATATATTTTTTTTAATTTTTAATAAGCATTTAAAATGTAAAATGTTATTTTAATTTTATGTTATAATATACATAGAGTATTTTTAGAATAAAAATTTCATTTTAAATTAAATAAAACACTACAATGTATATATATTTTAAATTTTGACTTTCAAAATATATACAATTTGAAAATTAAATCATAAGTAATATAAATAATTTTTTTAAGAATTTGATTATATTTTTAATGATTTTTTATTTTTATTTTTTTATAAGCATTTAAAATGTAAAATGCTATTTTAATTTTATGTTAGAATTAGAAAATGTTAGCAAGTTACTTTTATTTTCAATAATTATGTGACTGTTAAATGTATGGTTCTAATATTATAATGATATAATTTAATTTATATTGATTTCTTAATATATGTGTGTGGGTCTAATGGTTAATAATATGTGTTTCCTCTTAAGAAAATCACAAGTTTAAATTCAAAAGGGATAGGGTATGTGTAACTCTGTATACTTTAACATTCAAATCTTTGGGAGTTGATTATTTGTCTTTACCTTATATATATATATATATATATATATATATATATATATCATCTTAGAATCAATAAAAGTGAAATGCATTTATCTATTCTTTTTAGGTGTTTGGATTCCATCTTTTATGAGTAAATATGTAGATTATTGGTTAAACCAATAGGACATAGTCCAGGAGGAAACCCTCAAGATATCAATATTGTTAGAAAAACAAACTATAGCTATGTTTAATGAGAGTATGTGGAGAGTGAATGAGGATAAGAGAAAGATGGATTATTACAAAGAAATCATTAACTAAATGTTAAAGGATCAAAACTATCTTTCTCCTATTTTGAAATCCATTACCAAAAGGTTTTTTTCTTTTTAATTTTGCTAGTTTATTTTTCAAATAAATATTGCAAAAATACAACTAATTGCCAATAATTTTTATAATGAAACTCATACTTGAGCAAGACCTAAAACACTTTGGCACAAAATAATTTATAAAATATGTGAAACTAAAAATATAGAAATGAAAAACACTTTATCTTATAATTTCATAACTTTGTTTTTCCAATAAAATGTAAATTAAATCACAAAAACTCTTTTTTAAACAAAATTTAAATTAAATCCTAACAACCCTAAAAAAAAAATAAACTTTTAGGTATATCTATCTTTATTGATTTTGCTATTTTGTTGGTAATGTAATGAAAATTTTGAACTTCTAAAAATTTGAAATTAAAAGGTTAATTGGAAAAAATAAAAAAAAAATAAACTATTAGGAATATTTTTATTGATTTTGCCATTTTGTTGGTAATGTGATGAAAATTTTGAACTTCTAAAAACTTAAAAACTTAAAATTAAAAAGTTAATTGGAAAAAATGTAAACTTTAAGTTTAAGTTGAACTTAAAAACTTGAAATAAAAAAGTTAAATGGAAAAAATATAAACCTTAAGTTTAACTTTAACTTTAAACAATTATAACTTTAAATAATTATTGGATTTTTTTTCACATTTTGGCTATTATTTTTACATTTTCTATTTTTAAAGGCTAGTGTTGACCAATTTATTTATATCAGCCCTAACTACCCAACACGATAAAACAAAGATTCGGGAAAGATCGTAAATTACACTGAAAAAAAATATTCGGGAAAAATGATCGGGCTTCAATGCTCTTGTGTGGTTCGTTACGTCCATTTTTTTTATCTTTGCATCTTCTAACCCTCCCTCCATCCATTTTTTGTGCTTAAGCCCTTCCTGTCATTCAACTATATCGTTCCTTCATTCCTCTATATCGTTTCTTCATTCCTTGACTCCATCCTTAGATACTTTCATGGTCCGTTTGGGCACACGCTTTTCTAGAGCCCTATATCAAGACGTTTAATTGTGATTGCTGCTACATCTAGCGTTCAGGTAAACAAAAAACGAGTTTAACCGTTATTTATTTATACTAAAAAATGTAATGCGGAAAATTACAGAGTTTGAATTTGGAAAGAATATACTATTAACTTCAATATTTATTTGATAAAAGGGTCAAGCTTTCTCGTACTTCGAAGATTTCGTTTTGTCAAATTCGAAATAGGGAGTAATTCTGAAAAACAAAATCCCTTATGTTACTCATACTTTTAATGTTTTAAATTAACTTTTAAAGTAAATATGTCATCTTAAAAGATAAAGCTAAATGCATTCCACAGTAGAAAGTAGATCTTAGCTTTTTGTACACGCTAGAAATGTGAATGATGAGCTGCAAGAAATTGACATATACCAATTTTGAATTACTCTAATCTTAAAATTTATTAAATTATGTTTTCCCACATCCTATAAACCATTTTATTTGTTATTAAAATATGTTTTCCCACATACTATAAACCGTTTTATTTGTAAGGAGCGTTTTACTTGTGATTAAAATATGTTTTCCCACATGCTACTATGCACAACACACACTTTCAAATATTGCGCACAAAATAGGCTTCGCGAAAGAGTTGCACAGACTGCACGATTTGTTGTGCGTTGTGAATAAACACACTTAATGAAATGATAGAAGCTCAAAATACACATAAAATACTTTATATTAATAACTTTGGTGCAGTTCGTGAATACAAAATACAATAACTAAAATGAGATTCAACTCAAATGACTTATGTTGACTTTACAGACACAGAGCTTGTGCTCAAACTTCTTCGTCTTCTTAGATGTTGTTGTTTATTCTTTTTTTCTACATCTCTGCTTCTACTCTGCATCATCTGACTCTACTAAAGACTCATACTTATATGGACTCTGACTGAGACTTCTTGTAGAAGTAAGACTAACCTAACATTAAAAACTACCATGAATACGAATGTAAGGTAGCTAGAGAGGTAATGGGGGGGGCCATAGGGCCCATAGTGATAATCGTGGAGGCCATTCAATGTAAGGTGGACTAGGTCCACTATATTATTAAATAAGACCCACTATGGTAGTTAGATATAATAATGGGTAGTTAGATATAATAAATGTAAAATGACTTCTTAGAAGGCTCTACTTCTAGAAGATTCCTCCTCTAGAATGTTCTTAGGTGATTGTAGAAATATATAAAGGGGTTCAAGCAATGTAATGATATATGAAGAGAATTATTGTATTTGGAGCATAGCTCAATAGGAGGATTCCCCCTCGAAGAAGAAAGTGAACAGGAGAGGATCCTTTCCATAATAAGATCCATTGTATGGTGTTTCTCTACCTTAAGGGTTTGATAATAATAAAGTGTGGTTTCTTCTATATTGCTTTGTGGATCTATTGTGTATATAGTATTTGTGGTGATTATATTTGTAGATCTATTCATGTTATTAACAAGTGGTATCAAAGCACTTTCCTTGGGAGACATTGTGGGCAAATATTTTTTATTTTTGGATATTATTTTTCAGAGAAGAAAAAAAAGAGGGCCAGGACATTCTAGAAATTTTTGGTATATTGCTATGAAAATTTGTAGAAACAAGTTGTATATCTAATTTCCTCTCATAAAAACACCCAAGTTGAAAAAAACAATCGTCTGAAAAGGTGTCCGAGAAGTAAAAATATTGAAGTTTTAAAATCTGCAAATTTTCAGAGTTTTTTCAATGGGCGTGACGCAGACGCCACCTCTGCCTCGACAAAGTCTCTGCGTGACCTCCTGGTATTAAGGATCGTTCAATTTATTTCATGAGCCAAAGCGCTCTTTCGACTCCTTGCTGGAATTTGCACTTATCGATCCACAGGTCCTTTCAGGAAGCTCCCCTGTGTGAACGACACTAGGTGCAAGCTCCACCTTTCCCAAGTGACCCCAGCGCTATGACCATGGGCCTAACCCAAAGTCTCTTGTCGAAATCTCACGATCTCGCGAGTTCGCGAGTCGAAGCATTCGACTCCTTCTCAATCCTGCGATACCCGAGATCGCGAAATGGGTATAGCTTGCTTCTGTCAGCACCTTCTGAGAGTAAACGTCGGCTAGGCTAAGCACTATCACCTCTCGCTACTTGCCACTTCGCAAGTTTCAATGTCGAGCTCCCATGCTCTTATCTCACAAATCTCTGAGACGAGAGAATTCAACGGAGTGTTGACTCCTTTCCTTGTTAGCGCCCTCCACACATAACCATAGGCTAGGGCTTAGATACCAACGCCTTTTTCAACTCTCACCTTCATGAGTTTGTGGGACGAACTCTCGTTCCCTCATGTTGCGATCTCCCGAGACACGATAAGTCAACGCCGGGTTGACTCCTTCCTTGACACTTTTCACTATTCGCAACCTCGTAGGTTGAAGCGTCGAGCCTTCACGCTCTTATCCTGCGAACCCCCAAGATGCGAGAAATCAACGGAGCATTGACTCCCTTCTCTAGGCAACATGTGTCTGCTTATCTATCATGTGGGCCCCTCCTTATGGTTCTGCCATGTGTCCACTTGAGCCTCCACTCTCGGGACTTTGCAACTTCTGATGTCAAAAGTGACCCCTCTCAACCTCTGAACCCCCGAATGGGCGATAGGCGATGGGGTTCCTGATCCAATGGTCCTCCCTTGACCTGGATCCAATGGTTGTCCTCACTCCTCGCGATTTCACAACTTCGTGACTTGGAGCACCCAACCTTTGGGCTCTCACCTTGCGAACCTTTGAGTTCGCGAGATCCCTTGATCTCTTCCACCTGTCCTCCTTAGATGGACGGTCCTGATCTTCTCACAACTTCGTAACTCACGAAGTCAAGAGACTTCCTCCTTTGACTCTCAATGTCTGAATCCCCGATAGAGAGGATCTCGCGAGACATGTCCTCTTTCAGACGAACGACTCAAATTTTCTTGGGACTTCGCTACTTGCGAAGTCAAGATGCTCACCTCTGTGAGTCCCGGTGATCTCCAAAATGGATGATTCCGCGACACGCATCCTCCCGCAGATGGACAACTCAAATCTATTTCACCTTCTCACGATTTCTGAGGTCGAGTGCTCAGACTCTCGTCCTCTAGACCCCTGAACTCTTGAATGCCAATATCCTGATACGATACTCCTTCGGGACTTTCGCTTCGCTTACGAGGGTTTAACCTCCATGCATCTCTTGTCAGATCTAATGACTGATGGTTGTTTTCTCGAGATATGACTGTTCAGATCATCTTCGGCTCTTTCTCTCCTTCTGTGTGCTTCCGGGACGTGAAATCTTCAACAGTCCAGATCTCTTCGGCTTAATCTGATGGCATCTATTGCTCCTCCTGATCTTCGGTGCTTCCTTCCCAGACTTGGAAGAATTTCAAATTCTCAAAGCCCTTGACCTTTGTTCATCTTCTCTACGAAATCTATAACATTGAGTCTCACGTGCGTGTACAAGAACGTTGTTCCTCCTGAGCTTTGCTCCCGAATCCTTGAAGGATTTTGTGACTTCTGCACTCCTTGCAGAGTCTTCACACACACAGTGCTAGATCTTCTGAGCTTTCAGATACTCAGGCCTCTAAGGAATTTTATCCTTTTTCCCTTTCCCTTCAAATGGAGAATTTGGATGCCCTGTTGGTTATCCTTTACTCAAGAAACTTCTTCCTGAGTACTCAAGGTATTCACCAACCCTGTGAAGATCCTTTAGTGGATTCCTCCTCAATTACAGAACTCAACAGATTTCTCTTCCTCTCTGTGCCTACATGCACACTGTCTCAATGCCCTCCTGGCAGAGTGTCAAGAATCCTCAAATGATTCTAACTTCTTAAGAACTCACAACATAGTCCTTCTTATGTGCACTCCTTGCACTGGCTCAATGCCCACTTGGCAGAGCTTCTCATAACTCCTCAGAGCTTTTGTCTTCTTCTAAACTCACAACATAGTTCCTTTATGCACTCCCTTGCCCCTTCTCAATGCTCACTTGGCAGAGCTTTACAAAACTCCTCAGAGATTTTGTCTGCAACTGTGTTTCTCCATAGCCTTGCCTCCTGAGGTGTTCAACAACCTCAATGATTTTCCTCTGAGTTAATGACTTCAGCTTCTATTCCCACCTGACACATCTTTGTCTGAATCTGCAGAGTTCAGAAGTGCATCTATGCACTGGTATTCAGAGACCGCAGTACTCTATCACACCCTCCTGGCATGAAACCACAAAGAACCTCTCAAGCCTGAAAATCAAAACAGCTCCCTGCAAATGTCTAGCATACATCTACAACATAAATTGAACACACACAAACATTCATTCAACATAGGAAATATACAGGAAAAACTATTGTTTGTATTAAATGGAAAATGCTTGTTTTTACAAGGTGTTCCTGAGCATGGACTATAACAAAGTCTCAGCTCCTTCTCTTCTCTTCCCTTACAATCCTAAAAACTATTACCAAATGATATCGAAATTGATCTTTTACAAGAGGGGCTATTCGAGCTCTTCCCTCCAATCTACCTACCCTATTCAATAGCATTGAATGGGTTGTCTAGTCCACCATATGGATCTAGATCTTAGCCTTCAAAGTATTAAAGGCCTACCTACTCTAATGCCTTCGGAAAGGCACGACCTCATGGCTCAATAGCCTAAACATTAAATTACATTCAAATTCAAAATGGAAGACGAGGGATGTGACTCTCTTCGGCTTTGAATGCACGTGCTGATGTGGCTGGCTAGCTGGCTGGCTGACATGGAGAGATGCTCCTGCATCATACTCCTCTGCTCCAAAATTCATGAGCTCCTTCTCATGAGCTTCCCATCTCAGTTGTTGAAATCCTCTTGGATCCCAAACAAATTCTTGGGGTTGTTCATCTGCTCCATCTCCCTGCTACTGCTGCTCCTTCTACGTTGCTGCTGCTGCTTCTTTCCTTCTGCTCAGCTTCTCCTTGCTGACAATTTTTACTGACACTAACATCAACTCCTTGATCTCCTCGATCACTTCGTCCAACTGCTCCAGTGTCTGGCCCTATTCATGCAGTCTCTCTAGCTGCAAAAATTTTCTGCAATTGGGTAGATCACTGTGATCTCCCATGCCATCCTCATCTTCTTTCTATGTGGAACTAACTGTCCACTCTGCCATAGACTTCAGCTCTGCAATTTCCCCTTGACTGACCTGTTGTTCAGCCACCTTCTCTGAGAACTCAACTTCTGCCAGTTCTCCTGCTGGCTCTGGATTGTTCAGCCAATCATCCAGCATCTCCAGCTCCATCTCCCATGGAGTGAGTAATCTGCCTGCCTGCTCTTCGGCTTCTTCTGCTTCCAAGTTCAGTGTTGTAGCTTCCTCAGCTTCCAGGCTAAAAGCATTGAGACACTCCTTAGAATTCTCATATTCTCCTTTTGCTTGGGCAGCTTCCAAAGTCTGCTCCAATGCTTCTCTGACAGTTTTTGTTGGCTAACCTGCTTCTGCTGTTGCTGCATCTACAACATAGATTTCTGCCTCCCCTTGGGAAAATGGTAGGAATATCTGAATTCCCCCAATCATCAGAAGATTTCTCCGATCTTCCTCCTCTGTCAGCTGCATCTACTAATCCAAACTCACCTCTGATTTTATGAGACCCTCAGATAGTCTCATTTTCTTATCCCTGCCCACCTGACAAATTGGGATTTTCCTGTTACCCTCCTGGCAGTCCATGAGATCAACTGATCCCATCTTTGTTCCCTTTCCCACCTGGCAAATTGGAAACTCTCTGCTGCCCTCTTGGCAGTCTATGAGATCCCACAACGATCTCAATCCATTGCCCACCTGGCAATGTGAAATTCCCTGGTTGTCCTCATGACAGTCTGTGAGACCCTGCAATGATGTCAACTCTTTTCCCTCATGGAAATTGGGAATTTCCTCTCTACCCTCCTAGCAGTGCTTGAGATCTTCATCCGATCCCATTTCATCCTCAACATCACTGAGATTTCTCCCAATCTCTGGCTCACATACATGAACCCTTTTTTCTTCTGGTCTATTGAGGTTTTCAGTATGCCTCAACCACCTTCTTAACAAGATACGCTGTCTTTTAGCCGTCAACTCCTTGACTGGCCATTTTACCTTAGGCTTCCTCATGGGCCATTCATATACCCATCTCGACCTGGTGTTCTGCTGCATTCGCAGTGCAAGATTTTCTATCTCCACCCTCATATTAGCGAGCTCTTCATCTATCTCAGATCTGCTCATCAGCTCTGGGTTCTTTCCAACGTATCTACGACCTTTAGTAGCCATATCACTGTCCCTGTCTGCCCTGCTGGCAAATATGCTACTCACTTGAAAGCAATCATTCACAGAGTCTCCAACACTCTGTCTCCTTTTTGCTCCTTCCGCTTCCCTACCTAAAATCTACAGACAAGTATCAAGATCTGATACCATAACTGACGCGGACGCCACCTCTGCCTTGGCAGAGTCTCTACGTGACCTCCCGGTCTTAAGGATCATTCAATTTATTTCATGAGCCGAAGCACTCTTTCGACTCCTTGCTGGAATCTGGACTTATCGATCCACAGGTCCTTTCGGGAAGATCCCCTATGCGAACGGCACTAGGCACGAGCTCCACCTTTCCCAAGCGACCCCAGCACTATGACCATGGGCCTAACGCAATGTCTCTTGTTCAAATCTTGTGATCTCGCGAGTTCGCGAGTCGAAGCATTCGACTCCTCCTTCTCAATCCTGCGATACCTGAGATCGAAAAATGGGTCTAGCTCCCTTCTGTCAGCACCTTCTGAGAGTGACCACTGGCTAGGATAAATGCTAGCACCTATCGCTACTCATCACTTCGCAAGTTTCAACGTCGAGCTCCCATGCTCTTATATTGCGAATCCCCGAGACGCGAGAAGTCAATGGAGTGTTGACTCCTTTCCTTGTCAACGCCCTCCACATGTAACCATAGGCTAGGGCTTAGATACCAGTACCTCTTGCAACTCACACCTTCATCAGTTCATGGGTCAAACTCTCATGCCCTCCTGTTGCGATCTCCCGAGACATGATAAGTCAACGTAGGGTTGACTCCTTCCTTGATGCTTTTCACTATTCGCAACCTCGCAAATTGAAGCTTTGAGCCTTCACGCTCATATCCCGCAAACCCCCGACATGTGAGAAATCAATGGAGCGTTGACTCCCTTCTCTAGGCGATGCGTGTCAGCCTATCTATCATGCGGGCCCCACCTTATGGTTCTGCCACATGTCCACACGATCCTCCGCTCTCGGTACTTCGCGACTTCTGATATCAAAAGTGACCCCTCTCAACCTTGAAACCCTCAAATGCGTGACAGGTGATGGGGTTCCTGATCCAACAGTCCTCCCTTGACCCAAATCTAGCGGTTGTCGTCGCTCCTCACGATTTTGCAACTTCTCGACTTAGAGCACCCAACCTTTGGGCTCTCACCTTGCAAACCTCTGAGTTCATGAGATCCCTTGATCTCTGCCACCTATCCTCCTCAGATGGATGGTCCCGATCTTCTCATGACCTCGCAACTCACGAAGTCAAGATACTTCCTCCTCTAACTCTTGATGTCCGAATCCCCGATAGAGAGGATCTCACGACACGTGTCTGCTCTCAAACAAATGACTCAGATTTTCTCGGGACTTCGCTACTCGCAAATTCAAGATGCTCACCTCTGTGAGTCTCAGTGCCCAAATCTCTGAAATGGATGATTCTGTGACACACGTCCTCCCGCAGATGGATGGCTCAGATCTATTTCACCTTGTCACGATTTTTGAGGTCGAGTGCCCGAACTCTCCTCCTCTGGACCCCCGAACTCCCGAATGCCGATATCCCAGTACGATACTCCTTCGGGAATTTCGCTCTGCTTATGAGGGTTTAACCTCCATGCATCTCTTGTCAGATATAATGACTGACGATTGTTTGCTCGAGATCTAATGGTTTATATCATCTTCGGCTCTTTCTCTCCTCCTGTCTACTTCCTGGACGTGAAATCTACAATGGTCCATATCTCTTCGGCTTAATCCGATGGCAGCTATTGCTCCTCTCGAGCTTTGGCACTTCCTTCCTAGACTTGGAAGAATTTCAAATTCTCAAAGGCCTTGACCTTTGTTCATTTTCTCTGCAAACTCTATAACATTGAGTCTCGCCTACGTGTACAAGAACGTTGTTCCTCCTGAGATTTTCTCCCGAATCCTTGAAGGATTCTACGACTTCTCCACTCCTTGCAGAGTCTTCACACACATAGTGCTATCTCTTCTGAGATTTCAAATACTCAGGCCTCTAAGGGATTTTATCCTTTTTCGCTTCCCCTTCAGATGGAGAATTTGGATGCCCTCCTGACTATCCTTTACTCAAGTAACTTCTTGTTGAGTACTCAGGGTGTTCACCAACCCTGTGAAGATCCTTCAGTGGATTCATCCTCAATTACAGAACTTGACAGAGTTCTCTTCCTCTCTGTGCCTACCTGCACACTGTCTCAATGCCCTCCTGGCAGAGTTTCAAGAATCCTCAGATGATTTTGACTTCTTAAGAACTTGTAGCAGAGTGCTTCTTCTATGCACTCCTTGCACTGGCTCAATGCCCACTTGGCAGAGCTTCTCAGAACTTCTCAGAGCTTATGTCTTCTTCTGAACTCACAACAGAGTTCCTCTATGTGCTCCCTTGCACCTGCTCAATGCCCACTTGGCAGAGCTTTATAAAACTCCTCAGAGATTCTGTCTACAACTGTGTTTCTCCACAGCCTTGCCTCCTGAGGTGTTCAACAACCTCAAAGGTTTTCCTCCGAGTTAATGACTTCAGCTTCTGTGCCCAACTGACACATCTTTGTCTGAATCCGTAGAGTTCAGAAGTGCATCTATGCACTGGTATTCAGAGACCGCAGTACTCTGTCACGCCCTCCTGGCATGAAACCACAAAGAACCTCTCGAGCATGAAAATCAAAACAACTCCCTGCAAATGTCTAGCATAGATCTACAACATAAATTGAACACACACAAACATTCATTCAACATAAGAAATATGCAAGAAAAACTGTTGTTTGTATTAAATGGAAAATGCCTGTTTTTACAAGGTTTTCCTGAGCATGGACTATAACAAAGTCTCATCTCCTTCTCTTCTCTTCCCTTACAATCCTAAAAACTATTACCAAATGAGATCGAAATTGATCTTTTACAAGAGGGTCTCTTTGATCTCTTCCCTCCAATCTACCTACCCTATTCAATAGCATTGAATGGGCTGTCTAGTCAACCATATGGATCTAGATCTCAGCTTTCAAAGCATTAAAGGCCTACCTACTCTAATGCTTGCGCAAAGGCACAACCTCACGTCTCAATCGCCTAAACATTAAATTACATTCAAATTCAAAATGGAAGATGAGGGTTGCACTTCTCTTCATCTTTGAATGCACGTGCTGACATGGCTGGTTGGCTAGCTGGCTGACGTGGAGAGATGCTCCTGCATCAGGGTGGGGGCATGATTTTTTTTATTTATGTAGAAGCTAGACGCCGAATTTTCCCAAAACAATTACAGATCCGAGTTCCTCTCACAATTTCACCCAATTTCAAAAAACAAATCAGCCGAAACGGAGTCCGGGAAGTGAAGTTATGAGCATTTTCTGTCGTAACTTATTGTTCTATTTTTTGGGTTTTTTCATGACGGTTGCGGGACCGAAGTGTTGATAGGGTGCTCAAATGGATATTTCCTCTCAAACCCTCAAAGAAGTTCTATATATTACCGAAGCATTCAAAGCCCAATTGTTTGACACATTGAATGATAGATTAGATGACTTTGTAGATGGTTTCAATGATAGTTTTCGTAGTATTCAAGATTCTTTGGATAACATGTAGGGGAGGTTTCTTATCGCGAACCTCAGGGATGAATATAATCAAGAAATATATGATTGGTATGATTTTGAGGCCGATTGCAATGATTGGTATATGGATAGTTGTCATTTCTGGGATGACAACCACTTCCATATTTTATTTGATGACTCTACTCCACCTTCTGTAGAGAACATCAATGTCCCACATCACGAGCTAGTTACCAGCATCCAACCTGCATATTCTACAATGGCATTGTTCCGTCCATATTCATCTTTGATCATCTCTCACTATGTGGATGGATATTCTTATTTGGATCCACATGATAGGTGTCAGTATTGGGAGCATCATTTTCAGTTGGTTATTAGGTGCCGATATCTTCTATGTGGGGTTCACATGAGAAATTGGACATGGGACTCTGGTTTACAATGGTGGTTGGACTACTTCAGCATGGTGTCTTCCATTTCTCAATGGGACCCTAGTTCTCTAGTCTACTTTAGCACTATGGTCTACACTTATCCATGAGACCCTGGTATATGGTTGTACATCAAGCATTGAGGACAACGCTTTCATAAGGGGGATGAAATTTAAGGTAGATAGAGAGGTAATGGGGCGCATGGATAATTTTAGGGGCTAAATTTCGCTAATGGGATAATTTTCCATGGTTTTTCCCAAAAAAAGATTCGCTATTCTAAAAATGATTCGCCCAAATTCTATAGGATACAATTATTTTACCTAAAAAATCGCCAAAAGTTTATACAAATTATATAAAATCCTTTGAAATTTGAATATTTTTACAAAAAATTTGCCAAACATTTATAGTTGGTATATGAAGGATTAGTAAGATTCGCTAAGGTTTCTACGTTTTAAAATAAATTTCCATCCTTAAAATCATCCCTAAATTATGGGGGGGCTAGAGGGCCCATAGTGATAATAGTAGAGGCCATTCAATGTAAGGTGGACTAGGTCCACTATATTATTAAATAAGGCCCACTATGGTAGTTAGATATAATAAATTGGTAGTTAGATATAATAAATGTAAGAGGACTTCTTAGAAGGTTCTACTTCTAGAATATTCCTCCTCTAGAATGTTCTTAGGTGATGGTAGCACTATATAAAGGGGTTCAAGCAATATAATGAGATATGAAGAGAATTATTGTATTTGGAGCGGTAGCTCAGTAGGAGGATTCCCCCTCTAAGAGGAAAGTGAACAGGAGAGGATCCATTCCATAATAGGATCCATTGTATGGTGTTTCCCTACCTCAAGGGTTTGATAATAATAAAGTGTGGTTTCTTCTATATTGTTTTGTGGATCTATTGTGTATTCAGTTTTTGTGGTGAGTATATTTGTAGATCTATTCAGGTTCTTAATAACGAATGAATCTTCAACTACTTATTTGAACTCGAGAAGATAAAGATCAGATCCATTTATAATTTATTTGTTTGACGATGGACTTAGACTAAGTTTGAGTAAACATGTGACTTTGCATTTGCAGACTGTTAGAAAGACTAAATAACAATTCAGATGACTGAAAAACTACTAACAAAACCATTGTCTGACTAATCCGTGGAGATGTGAAGATCTCACTGACTTGTAATTACTATTTGCAACACTCCCCCTTAATTATAAGTGGGTGGGATGACAAAAAAAAATCATCGAAAATTGAGTTTACATCTTACTGTCACTCATATGTTACTGCGCAGACTCCCAAACTACTACGTAGTTGTCGAAATGCATCTCTTGCTAAATCCTTTGTAAAGATATCTCTGACTTGTTCTTTTGACATGGAAAATTCTAAACAGATCTCTTTGTTATTCACCAATTCTCTGATATAATGATACCTTGTATCTATGTGTTTAGTTTTCTTGTGAAGCACATGATTCTTTGATAACATGATGGCTGAATTGTTGTCACACAATATTGTTGTTGATTCATGTTGTTCCTGTAACAAATATTTTAACATTCTTATAATCCAAATTGCTTGACAAGATGCAATTGTAGTTGTGACGTACTCTGCTTCTACTGAAGAAAAAGTCACTATGGGTTGCTTCCTTGATGTCCATGATACCATACATGTTCAAAATTGAAATGTGTACCCAGAGGTACTTTTTCCGTCATCTATGCTTCCTCCAAAATCAATGTCAGTGTATTCAATGAGTCTGAAATCTTCTGAAGTGGAATACTTAATGCCAACATATTTTTTTCCATTCACATATTTCAATATCCTCTTTCCTACCTTCCAATGTGATTCTTTTGGAGTTTCCATGAACCTTGAAATTAGGCTCACTCCATACATAATATCAGGTCTTGTCCTTATGAGATACATAAGACTGCCTACTAGTATTTTAAATAGTGTGGGATCCACCTTGGATCGTTTGTCTTTCTTTCTTAACTTCAATCCTATTATGACAGGTGTTGGGGCTGCTTTTAAATTTATCATATTGAATATTTTCAATATTTCATTTGTATACTTAGACTGTGAGATAAATATACCAGTTTTTGATTGGTGAATTTCTATTCCCAAAAAAATTCTCATAAGTCCTAAATCAATCATTTCAAATTCATCCCTCATGACTCACTTGAATTCTTCTATGCCAAAATCACCTATAAAAATCAAATCATCTACATATAATCAAACAATTAACATATCACCTGGTTGATTTACTTTGATGTATAGTGTTGACTCATTTTCACTTCTCTGAAATCCATTCTTTTTGAGATAAGAATCAATGCGACTGTGCCAAGCTCTAGGAGCTTGCTTTAACCCATATAGTGTTTTCTTTAATCTATGGACTTTGTCTTTTTGTCCTGGAACCTCATAAGCTTGTGGTTGTTCCACATACACTTCTTCTTCTAATTGTCCATTCAGAAATCCCGACTTAACATCCATATGATAAACTTTCCACTTGTATTGCATGACAATTGCTAACATAGTTCTGACGGTGTCCATGTGTGCAACTGGTGCAAATGTTTTATTGAAATCAATTCCAGGTTGTTTTGTAAAACCTCTTGCAACTAATATTTCCTTGTTCTTCTACACGTTTCCTTCTGTATCTTGCTTGGATTTATGAATCCACTTTACACTTATTACATCCTTGTGATTAGGTAGATCAAATAAATTCCATGTTTGATTGTTCTCTATGTTGATATTATGGTAGTTGCGGGAGGTATTTACCTCTCCGTGTAACCTCGACAAAAATAGAATATTCTGGGAAGCAAAAGGAAACCCTAAACAATTAAACTTAACCCTAGAAGGAAAGTCGTCTCAACGAAATATTTAATATTAAGTATTTAGCCCCGAGAATGAGAAGTCATCCCAGGCAGCTTAGGAAACTAGTATAACTACAAGTAGCCAGACCTCATTTTGTACACACAGCTCGAAATTTAAGCAAGGAAGAAGTGTGCACTACAGAAACTGTTCAAGTGAGCAACTCTGGGTAGTAGTTGCAGCCGCAGCTACTGCAATCTGTATTCTCAGTGTAGGCTTAGACTTTCTATTGGTTATGGTTGGAATTTCTGATCAGTCTTGCTTGGTGCATTGGCCTTCGTTGGCTATTGGTTTTCTTCTGGAATCATTCTCTGTCAAGGTTAATGTGCTTGGGGGTGGCTTCGGCCTATGGTTGGGTGACAATATTGTTATATTTTCTATGGTTAAATGAGCACATCCATTATTTCTAACAGGTTATGGGCCCACATGATCTTCAGATAGTCTAATAGTTGGAAGACAGAATGGGAGTATTTTCTCAGTTACAATTGCAGTTGCAGCCAATTTCTTTTGTTGCAACAAAAAAACCCTAACCCTCTTGTTGAGGCACCTTAAGTGAAGAGATTGACCTAATATATGGATAGCCCAATGCACCTTAGCATAGCGCACCTCCTGGTACTCTCAGCAATCCAATATGTCAAGTTTGATTTGTTGGTCAAAGTCAAAGGTTAACCAAGTTAAAGTAGTTATGACCTACTCTATGAAGTCAAAATAAAATTTAGAAGGGGCTTCTAACTTCAGAGCATGGAATAAAATGATTGACCTCATCCTTGCCAAGAATAAAGTGTTGTATATTGTGAAATGAAATATCTTGGAACCACAGTTCGAATAAGGAAATGAGAAGGAACCTCGGAACATTTGATGCAGAAGCATCGCAAGCTAAGAAAGCAGAGGGCAACTGGATACGCACCAGTGCACATTTTGAGGATATCTTGAATTTCAAAAGGATGAGACATTAATGCAATATCTAGAAAAAATACTTTTTCTTTTATGGTTTGGATATTGTAATGTAGATCTTGAGCATTTCTCTCATCTGTCGGTTGTAGACAATTAATGTAATGAATGTAAAGTAGATGCAGGCTTTAATTTGATTAGATAGCTTGAGCAGTAGGAGGGAAAACTCTAGTAATCCCGCTCGTATGTATTGTATTGTATCATTATTCTCATAGTAACTAAGCTGAAGAGTTGTAGAGAAAGAGAGAGAAGAGAAGAACAAAGATTGTAAAATTTGTATGAGCAGATAGTTGTTGCTACAAGACCCATGTACATATGTACTTGGATTAATATAAGAAAGATTTGATCCAACTTCATGGGGTTTTATGAATTATGTTTACATCTATTGAATGGTATGTTTACAGTTAATTTGAGTCTCTGTTATGCATTTGTTTCAATGATGTGTATGTGTATTATTTCATGTTGAATGTATGAAGTCTGTGAGGGGGAGAGTATGAGTTTTAATTGTTTCTCTTCCTGAGAATTCGTGCAAGGAGTGCAGTGAAAGTCCACAACGAGTGCATTGACAAGTTTTGAGTTTACCTCAGAAAATCTCAGGAGAGATACCGGTGTTTTTCATACCAGTAGAAGTGAAATTATAGCAAAGATACATGCAAGGTGTGCACAAAGATCCATGCAAGGTGTGCACAAGAAGGTCGAGGTCTTAGAATTTTACAACCCAGTGAATGGTTGAAGGATTTCTATCACAAGGGATGTGCAGAATTGGAGAGTTCAGATAATCAGTGATTATCGTGAAGACCGTGAAGAGTGCAGGCAAACATTCCCTAGAATCCTTGAGTTTGCATCAAGAACCAAGTTCAGGAAGGATAGAGGCTTTGAAAAGTTCGAAGGGAAGATGAGGGTCGAAGTTGTTTCACAGAAGGAAAGCTCAGAAGGAAGGGCGTCAAGTCATTTGGCAAGATTTTTCAAAAGTCTGAACGGATGGTTAAAATTCTCTATTAAGAACTTGAATAGATCTACAAATATAATAACCACAAATACTGAATACACAATAGATCCACAAAGAAATATAAAAGAAACCACACTTTATTATAATAAACCCTTGAGGTAGGGAAACACCATACAATTTATCCTATTATGGAAGGGATCCTCTCCTGTTCACTTGCCTCTTCGAGGGGAAATCCTCCTATTGAGTTACCGCTCCAAATACAATAATTCTCTCCATGTCTCATTACATTGCTTGAATCCCTTTATACATTGCTACCATCACCTAAGAAC